>CAEFZP010002659.1:0-172500 GCA_903064625.1 Mallotus villosus
GCCTTCAACAAGAACTGTGCCTGTTGCCTTCCATTTCCTAATGACATTCCTCACAGTGGAAACTGATAGCTGAAACCTCCGGGATAACTTTTTGTAGCCTTCCCCTAAACCCATACTGCGAACAATCTTTGTTTTAGATCATTTGATAGCTGTTTGATGCCCCCATTTTGCCACTGTTCAGAGGAGAATCAAGAGAAGCAAAACTTGCAATTGGCTAACTTAAATACCCTTTCTAATGATTGAATGCACCTTTTTATGTAATTGAAGGCTTAACGAGTTAATCAGACTAACTATGTGTTGCAGTTAATCAGCATTTAGTAGGCAGAGGTATTCAAATCAAATAAATGATAAGGGTGCCCAAAACTTTTGCACAGCCTTTTTTCACATTGATTTAATTTCACACAACTAAATACTGCTACACCAAATATCTTTGTCTGGAAAACACCCCAGCACTCAGTGTTAACTAGAAAAGTATATTACAAATATTATATTGATCTTTTTTGGTGAAGACAGGAAATTATCATGCAGCCTCAGAGGGGTGCCTAAACTTTGCATACGACTGTATATGGCATTTTCTCTGGGAGTTCGGCCACAGTGGCGAGAGAAAGATTCCAGTGAGTTGGTGAGGATTTGGGAGGAGTTTTGGAGAGGCAGAGATAAACAGAGGCCTGGGATTGGTATCCCGGGAGATGGGCGGGAGTGGGACTCGGCTCCTCCATTGGCTACTGCTTTCACCCAGAACCTCATCCAATGCTTTATCTTCTGCTACCTCCAATACCTTTTCTCCATGCATCCTCTTCACCCTCATTCTCTTCACATTGGTTTGACCAGCACTCATCGAAGGCAGCTTTGGTAGTTGGAGTCTGGAACCTTTAAAAGGTGTCACAGGATGAAGGGGGGATACAGGTGTGATACAGCTGTTGGGGGTCAGATATTGCGAGGCTTTAGGTCTGACTTCCCTTCTTGCCCTGACCGCCCTTCTCTTAGGCTTGGAAGACATCTTGGGGTGGGTAAAGCCATCCACAAGAACCGTGTCCCCCACCCTGGCTCTTAACGGGCCCCATGGACCCTTCCCTCGTCTGGCGGTTACCCTCCTGTGCCCCAGCCCCACCCAGCGCTTAATCTGGAGGTACATTCGCATGGGAAGGGACAAACCAGGCAACGACATCACCGAGCATAGCTTGGTGACCAGGTGTACGACACATTCTTTGTGTCCGTGGCGAATGGCGATCTGCATGGGGTCTCGACCTTGAGGATTCCGGCAAGACAGAGTCAGAACGCTGCTGCTGATGAAGAGCTTGAGGATGAGGAGCTGGCCCCGCTCGCTTGCGACGTGCACGGGGCATTTGGTGGCGTCGGGATGGGCGGTTTGGTGGCACCATTGGCGGTAAGGGTGAACCCCCACTGGCTCCTCAGCACGCACTCCTCTCTCCAGCACCCAGTCAGCTAGGTCTAAGTGGCCCAGAGAGGCAGCCACATAGAGCGCCACCCGCAGTTGAAACCTAGAACAGCAGCAAGTTTGTTATGATGCAGGCAGTGTTACCGTCTGCAAAAGAGGGCGCAACCGATATGAAACTTGAAGACAGGAAAGAATGTGACTATGGTTGTGATCAACATGGACAGTGGTAGGGACACATTCTGACCTCATCACTGGTCTCTCTTTTGAAAGATGGCGCTGGACGGTCGTTTTGTGACCCGTGAGGCAGCCTCGCAGGAACTCCGCCCACCCATCCCAGGTATCCAATCGAAGCGTGGCTCCTTGGAAAAAGAGAGCTTTCATTGGTCCTCACGTACATAACTTACTTCAAACACATTGGACTCATTAAAAAATATGACAGCGAAAAACTCTTGATGCTGAATTGTGCTCGATAGATACACGGCAGGCCGTACCCACTTCGATGGCATAGTCGTGAAGCCGGTTGCAGTCGTAGAGTTGAACACCACTGGGCGTGCTCAGTCGGAAAGCACCCACAGGGAGGTCACATTTGAGGGAGACCAGAGACTTGATCTTGGCCACAGATGAACTCAAGAGAAACACGGTGCTCATTATGGACATGGTGTCCCCTGTCACCCCATGCAACACTCGCACCACAGGCTTGTCTTCTTTCTAATGGCAAAGGAGATAGTTACAAAGTTAGCAAATATGGATGAGAGACTGCGAAATGATGGGAAGGAAAAGAAGGCTCACTGGGTTCCTCAACATCTCAAGGGTCTGGCTGTATTATTTCCACGCTGAAAGTATAATAAGACCGTTTTTGAATGAGGAGATGGGATCTCAGATGAAAAGTTATTGAACATGTTTACACGTTTGAGATCTGCTGCCATCTTGTGGCCATTTTCTTCTTTATACAGAATCAATGCTGCTCTGAACGCAAAGGTTATGTGTGTCCTCATACTCAAACACCTTTACTCATACACATTTAACCTACCATTGTAGTCTAGACGAATGAATAGCCTGTAACGGAGATGCTTGGCAGTGTCAGTGCAAGAAGCTCATGTCTCTTTAGCTCATGTCTCTTTCACTCTGTGATTGACTCAAGTGTCAGTTTGTAAGCAGAGGGTATGGTTGCCAAGTGATAGGACTGGAATGTGTACCATTGTAAAAACATGGGTCTTTGTCTTGAAAAGTTATAGCATGTCTCATCAATGGTTTTACCAAAGACCCTTACAGTCATAAAACCACTCTCTGTGAATCCGCCTCTCACAAAAGAGTGTCTGGTGCCCCTGTCTCCATAGATTAGTGTTGCGTAGGGTGACCAGACGTTCTCTTTCACCCGGACATGTCCTCTTTTCCAGACCTAAAAAATGCGCCTTGCCGCCTTTGTTATCATTATATGAGAAGGAAAAGTGTCTTAATTTTCTTATTTTAATATGTGGCCATATAAAGAATGTATTATTTATTATTTAGAATGTTATTTGCTATCATTATTGCTTTAATATATGGACAAGACACATTAAAGACATTAAACAACCACTGAAAGTCACAGAAGCACTGCACTAAACGCCACAAAAAAGACAGCCTATGTTTTACAGTTGCACTTTACAGTTGTGAATTTCCTTGAAGAAGTTTTAAAAACATTGAAGGTTTTAAATGTGCACCGTTCTATTGAACGAAAGTTGACAACCTAAGGAACGGATGTCTGTGACCCAGCAGAAGAGTCCTGACTACTACCTTTATCAGGCATCGGATTGCACTGCCAGGCGTGACACCCACGTCTATTAGGGTCCAGTTGTCCTGCAGGGTAGCTCCAGCGTAGCTCAGCACCAGAAAGTGCCGTACCTGCTTGTCGTCTGACAGTTGCACATGGAAGTAATCCTGCCCAACGGAGATGATTGGAAATTAATGGCTATCATGTGGACCTCCATAGACGGTCAGTGTACAGGTTCCTAACCAATGCTCAGATGTCCCATTTAGATAGTGTACCATACTGGCAGAGCCTGATACCAAATACAGAGGAGGTTTGTATTTGCTATCTGAGGTCTGAAGCTTTAGAGATGTTGTAAAAGAATATATTTAAAATTCCAGTAGCAACAACCAGCCAACGCAGATTGTTTGAACAGACAATTACATGTTCGGTCAAATTAGCATTAAAATTGCCATGGATAGTAGAAATAAAGGTGGAGGAAAGGAAAGGCGTCTTATTTTCGGAAAGAAGTCAACAAAGTGAAAAAGCATCATTAATATTGATAGAGGGTCCCTGTGAAGGTTTTATTACCTTGACCATCTGCTTCATGGTTCCTATGGTCTGGTCTGGAAGGACATCGAAGGGCTCGCAGGACCCTTCAAAGGCGACCAAGACCCTCATGATGGGACGCGTTGTCCCCCCTCTCCCTTCCCTGCAGCTCTGACCACCCAGAAGAGCGTGTGTGGGGTGGTTGTCAGAGCCTTTCTGGGAAGGGCAGGGACAGAGACGACAGAGTACTTTGGGCCTCTCATCCCAGTTTAAGGGGGGGGTTACATGTGTCTTCCCATTGTGTTCTCTTTTATGTCAGCCATCGCTCCCACTATGATCCTCTTCCTCTCTCTCTCTCTCTCTCTCTCTCTCTCTCTCTCTCTCTCTCTCTCTCGCCTACACACTAAAGCTAAATAAGATAAAAGAAAGAAAAACTTGAGCTATTGGGCAAACAGCAATTGTCCTTTTAAACACGAAATAATGGATTGTGACATGGACCAACAGACTCGCATCTTGTATAATACCATTCTACACAGGGCCGGTGTTGCACCGAATTCCCACTCCCTCGCAGAATCCCACTCCCCTACACGTGAACGCGCACTGGCTTCCTAGCGTATTGCTATGTGTAGGTTGTTACCTCGTCTATAGGCTTTAAGGAAACTGTCAGTAGGCTATTTAACTCATGTTTCATTAAAATATAAGTTAGGTTGCGCTGCACACGATTTGAATGTCGTGCTACATGTAAAATCTGAATGATCCCATGCTCACAGCCAGAGGTACGGTGGCCGACATGTGCAAACGCGCTGCAAAATAAGAAAACACATGCAAATAGACAAAACACACTGCATCCAGTTTTCACAACGGAAGTTCTTCAGGCCTCTAGGGGGAGCGCTAAGTGGAACAGCTTGATTTTCGGCCCCACGGAGCGAGAGAGAGCGCATTAGAAAAGTTTGGAAAAACTGTAAAAGAGGAGGGCTACATGTAAAAATGTATACTAAACTTTCTTTTTCTGTCGCCTCTTTACTTCGATGTTGGTCTAAACCTATAATTCTGTGGTCCAAACTTCTCATATGCGCACTCTCTCGCTCCGTGGGGCCGAAAATCAAGCTGTTCCACTTAGCGCTCCGCCAGAGGCCTCATGTATAAAGGATTGCGCAGCTTTCATACAAGAAGATGGCGTACGGCCAAAACTCGAAAAGTACCTACGCACAGAAATATTCACATGTATAAAACCGGTCGTACGCCAGGTCCTGCGCACCTTTCTATGGGGGGTGACCATTTTAAACGTGTACAGACGTAAAAACGTGTACAGACGTCAAAAATGAACGTGTACAGACGTCAAAAATGACTGAATGAAATGTCTGTACACGCACGCAAATTTAGACGTTTTGGCACAGTTGGCCTTCCATAGACAATGGGGCGTCTATGTATATATGTCTATGGAACGCACCGCATTAATTCACGCCCAGTACCGCCTTCACAAAATAGTGTTCATAGCATGCCTGCCTGGGTGCCAACCAAACTTATCCCCGTTGGCAAAAAAAAACAGGAGCTGTTCTGACCAATCAAATTGTCAGGGCGGGCTTTCATACGATGATGGACAGATGATCAACAGTAACGTAATTAACCACGTCACCAAAGCGACTGGGTTAAATTAGTTTTCCTCAAACAACATACTACGTTGCTCTGATTGGTTGTAGGTCTATCCAATTGAGCTAAGAGGCATTTATTCCGGGTTCGGTTGAAACACGCCCCATACTCACAGCCCAACGGAACGGTATCAGACTGAATATTCTGACTAGAATATGAGTATGACAACGTCAGGCTAGTGTTTTCCTATTTGGCGTTGTGTTTTATTAGTAATATGCTTATCTATTAATTATGTTTCTTGTATCATTGATAAACTGTCATTATGCTGTTTTTTATGCCTGCATAGCCATAAGTTAGTTCTTTGTAAGGTGTGACACCCGAGGCCAACGGGGGACCCCAGGCGTCTGCAGGTGTGGCAGCCTGGAGCCCAAAGCAGCCTTCTCCGTCGGCATCACCAGCAGCTACCCAGCCGAGAAGACGGCCATCAGGTTCAACAAGGCCCTCTTCAACGAGGGGGGCCACTACAACCCGGACACGGGCAAGTCCACCTGCGCCTACTACTTCTCCTACGACATCACCCTGGCCGACAAGACCTTCGACGCCAACACGGGGAACCACAACGTGATGTTCCTGAACCCTGAGGACGAGGAGATCTTTAAGGACCAGAACGGCCTGTTCTCCGACCCGGGGTGGTCCGACAGTCTCTTCTCTGGGTTCCTGCCTCTACGCCGACACCAATTACCGTGACGCACTGTCTGAGGGCTATGCTTAGATAGATTTTTAATAGATATTCTAGAAAGTACTATTTTATTATCTTAGAATGAAGTGAAGGGAGGGGAAGGACTGGAGATTCTAGTATTCACATCATTTTAAATGTTTTTATTTATGAACTGTATTATTAATCACCGCATCTAGCAGAATACAGTACATCTCTTCATATTATTCATGCGTTTGAGGTATTATGTCATTACTATAGTATTATATCATTGTTGTGGTGTCGAAATAGTTTTCATCTCTTCACACATTAACAGGCAAAATACCATTACGTTTATAATTATTCAGACTCTACATGTAGGGGGGCCACAATCAGGATTCTTCCCGTCCGGGGTCTGTTGGTCTTCATGGGGTTTGGTCCTGTGGGGGTTAAAAGCAGAGCAAGAGGACTCTCTCTTTGCTGAACAACGCTCCTCTAGGGTTGTCCGATTTTTCTCTTTGTTCCTCCCTCTTTGTCCTCCATGCAGCCTCGAGCTGGCTCCCTTTATGCCCTCCCTTGATGGGCTGCAGGTGTGACCATATGGCAAGGGGCTGCAGCACCTCCACAGGCAGATAGACTCCTATCACCTCCCCTAATCTAAGCCTATGGACCCGCCCTCTGTGCCAGATTGGCTGGTCTGTTCCCCCTGGTTTGCGACAAAGTGTAGAATAGGTGCGTTCGACTTCATGCAGCTCCGGCATTGCCTGCAGCCCGGCTGACTTGAAGCAGCCAATGGCATTCTCAGCTTAAAGTCAGCTGGCCCCATGAAGTCGAACACACCTATTGAAACAGCTGATTGGCTAGCAGCCTTACATAGTTAGAAGAGAAACAAAGAAATTGGGCAATCCTGTGTAAAAATGTTCCTATTCTCTATGACTTAAACGGCCCTTAAGTTTTTCCCTTCTAGTGATAGTTGCAATCATTTAGCCTATACTCATGTTGCATTAATTCATTAGAACCCCGTTTGAAACAATCAACGTTGTCACCAGCAGTATCTCAGATAGAATCGCGAAACCAGAAATATGCTTGAGATAGATTTATTTAGAGGACAATGGATCCTTCCAAAAATGTTTACTGAAAGCAATCATTGACAGTAAAAACGCACCACCACAATTTGGTCTTCCACTAGGGGGTTCTTTGTTTGGTCCAGGTGGTTCAAGATACGTTACTCACTGATCATTTCTGGAAAAAAGCATCATGCTAATTATAACAGGGTCAAAATGAACGATTCAAGTCATTACACGGGTATGTTTCTTTCAGGGGCATCAATACAGTATATGATCTATTGATGAATGTCCTTAAATGGATTGAAATGAAAGCCATCTAACATACAAATGTGTAGAAATCCATAAATACCAACAAACTACAATCTTCTTGTTTGTTTTACCTGGGATTGGGAGCAACAGAAGAAACGCACGTCATTGAGAGCTGTGTCGTCCCCCAACCCCTGGCGCTTTTCCATATTGGTTTCAATGCCGCAGATGCCCCCATCGCGACATTCCTTGCTCCAGTCTCCGTACTCTCCCCACTTATTGCCGTCACCCTCCAGAACTTTGTTTCCGGTACAGCGGAATTTGATGTTATTGACAGCAGTGTCGTCACGTAAGCCCCTTTTGCCCTCCACACGCAGTTGGAAGGAGATGAGTCTTTGTCCCTGTGGACAATCCCTGAGTCCTCGACCAGTCACCCCAGCTGAAGACGAGGAGTAAAATGGGGAGGGGGGGGTCAATGAGCTAAAAGAGATCATGAGGGAGCATGGAACAGACAGAGGGTACTCTTTTGGCGAATTACTAGGGATATGTACAGTGGGGCAAAAAAGTATTTAGTCAGCCACCAATTGTGCAAGTTCTCCCACTTAAAAATATGAGAGAAGCCTGTAATTTTCATCATAGCTATACCTCAACTATGAGACAAAATGAGAAGAAAAAAAATCCAGAATATCACATTGTAGGATTTTTTATGAATTAATTGGTAAATTCCTCTGTAAAATAAGTATTTGTTCACCTACAAACAAGCAAGATTTCTGGCTCTCACAGAGGCTCCTCTGTCCTCCACTTGTTACCTGTATTAATGGCACCTGTTTGAACTAGTTATCAGTATAAAAGACAGCTGTCCACAACCACAAACAGTCACACTCCAAACTCCACTATGGCCAAGACCAAAGAGCTGTCAAAGAACACCAGAAACAAAATTGTAGCCCTGCACCAGGCTGGGAAGACTGAATCTGCAATAGGTATGCAGCTTGGTGTGAAGAAATCAACTGTGGGAGCAATTATTAGAAAATGGAAGACATACAAGACCACTGATAGTCTCCCTCGATCTGGGGCTCCACGCAAGATCTCACCCCGTGGCCGTGGGGTCAAAATGATCACAAGAGCGGTGAACGGTTTTTCTGCAAGGGGACCAGGACAACTGAAGGAAAAAATGAATGGGGCCATGTATCGTGACATTTTGAGTGAAAACCTCCTTCCATCAGCAAGGGCATCGAAGATGAAACGTGGCTGGGTCTTTCAGCATGACAATGATCCAAAACACACCCCGCCCGGGCAATGAAGGAGTGGCTTCGTAAGAAGCATTTCAAGGTCCTGGAGTGGCCTAGCCAGTCTCCAGATCTCAACCCCATAGAAAATCTGTGGAGGGAGTTGAAAGTCCGTGATGCCCAGCGACAGCCCCAAAACATCACTGCTCTAGAGGAGATCTGCATGGAGGAATGGGCCAAAATACCAGCAACAGTGTATGAAAAGCTTTTTAAGACTTACAGAAAACATTTGACCTCTGTCATTGTTGCCAACAAAGGGTATATAACAAAGTATTGAGATGAACTTTTGTTATTGACCGAATACTTATTTTCCATCATAATTTCCAAATAAATTCTTTAAAAATCAGACTGTGATTTTCAGGATTTTTTTCTTCTCATTTTGTCTCTCATAGTTGAGGTATACCCATGATGAAAATTAGCCCCACTGTGTATATATACACATATATATATATATATATATATCAAATTAGTTTCCTCAATCCTCACATCTTTAAATCTTTACAAAGAAATTCCATGATCGGACAGAATTCTGACCAGTACCCTACATTTTGACTACTCACACAAGGCATAAAGCTCAAGTTTACAGAGAAGTTTAACAAGTCCGTAAGAGCTAAGCTGTTGTCTTACTATCCAGTGTGAGATTGGATTTCTTTACGACTGTCGCCGATTTGACAAAAGACGCCAATGCCATTGACGGAAGTGTCATCCCGACCATACCTATTAGATTCCACCTGAGTAGATACACAAGATAGCATGAAATGTATCCAAATAGTAATGTGGGTTACTTCTATGCACAACTGTATTGATTCCATAACTGACAAACATTTGAACCAAACTCACAATCTATAAATTGACACACAGTACATAGTTTTTACCCTCAGACGGAACCCAACAGCATAGGACTTGCCAGGACACATCTCAGGCCATGTCCACTCCCCAAACGTCTGTCCATTGGTCACGGTAAGCACAGATGAGTAGGGTCTGCTGGGTTGTACCTCAGATGCAGAAAGGCCAAGGGACAACATAGCAAGGACCACAGCAATTGGAAGAAGGACAGCCATGTTTACAGTCTTTCAGCCTGAAGACACAGAAAGACAATTGAGAACTGATATCTCATAGCTTGGCCTGATGTGGCCTTCACATTGTTATTCATGAAGCAGGGTTTACACGATTAAGATAAACAATACTTAATCTATAATAAATTAATTATAGTAAACTGTAGTTTGTTGAAAGACAAACTGCGGCAATTTCTTGGTATTTGCTTAGTGAAATTGCTAGCCAATTTATCATAAATGTAATACAATTATACACCACATTCCTTGTTTCAGTTTAACCTATTTTCCACATTTCCTCCTTCGAGTTTAATATTGTTTTGTTAGATCGTTAATTCATTCATTCATTAATTCACGCAGGCTGGTGTCGTAGGGGTGAACTAACCAGTGAACTAGCCAAATAAATTGAACATTTTAGGATGTAGGCCGAAAATCAGCTTAACCAAAGCGACTTCAAGAGAGAGCTTTACAACAATACATAAGTCACTGATCACTCAAACATGAAGCATACATTCTGAAAAAGCGCCAAAGGGAAGAACCATAAGAGCATGTAGTTAAACAATTAAACAACATGAACCTCAAAAGGTGCAAGAGTGTAGGCCTACCTGTAGAAAAGCAAGCAACATACCATTTGTTTTATATGTTTTTTGTTGTTGTTGAAATTACGAAACAACAAAAAACAAGCCGTTATTACTTAAATGTGTGTTTGAGTTGTTAATAAGGGGCAAAACTTTATTACGGCCCTATTTTCAAAATATAGAAAAAACAATGGCCACATGTTACACGGACCAACTACGCACCTTGGATCGTTGATCTTCTACGGAACTTTCCTTTTGGACAATTTGTAATTTATCAGTTTTTCTCCTTATCTAGCCTATATGCTATTTATTTTTATAGTGCAAATCCTCACCTTCTGTTTCCAATTCCTACTCCATCTGTGGACCAATAGGAAACAGGAGGAGGAGCTGAGATTTACGAAGCTGACATCGCAACCTTCGATCATCTCTTCAGATAATTTAAATCCCCATGACCGTGTTTGCAATGTCCTTCTCTACATCCTCAGTAGCGGAGGCCTGAACAACAACACAAACACAGGACTCGTTCTCAATAAAAGCCACCAAACGATATACAATCAGACTAGACTAGACGGTCAATTTGTTGGTTGTTGGGGTTAATCAGATGTGATTTGCCAAATCAAATTTAGGTGCACTAAATGTGACTTGCGAGCCTGTCCCCTAGGCCGAAAGCCTTTGGTAGGGATGATATGCTATAAATAGTGTGCCTTGGGATAAATAAGAGTGGGTAACACCATATGACGCTTCATGAGTATGGAGGACCAAACCTGCCATAATAAAAAATAAATAAATAAATAAACTAGAGAGCATGCAATTTCTGGGGAAATTGTGAGGGTGTGCCTGCTTGTCCGTCCCTTTAAGTTTTTCCCTTCTAGTGATATTTTCAAGCATTTAGCCTACTCATAGTCTATTGCATAATAATTCATTAAGAACACCCTTGGAAAGAAGCTACTGTAACGTTATCACTGGAAATATTTCTGATGGAATGGCGATTCAAACAGTAGCTCTATATCTGCTAACTTATGACGTGCCCCCAAAAACGTACATAAACTTGACATTTATTTAGTGGAAAATCGCTCATGCATAAAAAGCTCAATAGCGATCATTGTCAGTAACAACGCAAAATGCGATATAGCCCTTTGTGGAGAAGCTGCCCCGGTAAATTGTATAATACAGTCTTCGTCTTGGTGGCGATCGTTGGTTGAACGTTCCGTTGTACGGTTTAGGCTGAAATTAAATATTGCTTTCATGAACAGATTGACAAGTTTAGGCTGTGTCAATGAAGTTCGGGTTAGTAGTCAGACAGTTTCACTTATTGAAATACTTTTGATTTAAGGGAGTGCCGAACTGTCGCCGTTTGACTTCCTACTGTAAACAGCTGTGGATGTTTTTGTTAGCTACAGTGTCTCGCGTAGGCTACAGCGTTGCAGTACTCGTTTGAAATCACAGGTAATGATTATTTCACCAACCAATCGTTTACTTGTAATCTAATGTCATAATAAATCGTACAACGAAAATGTATTTGTGAGTAATGTTTATTTTAACGATTGAAAACAGATGCATCATAGACCGCTGTAGTATGTGTTGCCCGGGCAACATAGGCTAATGTCATAACATGGATCGCAAGCTGGTGTAGGACATATTGATTCATCTAAATGTATCAACGTCAATATATAAATGTTTTCTGATATTTTAAAGCTACCTCAGAGACGTCTGAATGTCGAGTTGCTCGCTATATTTATAGCATAGAGTAGGCTACCGGACACCGTGAGCTCACAATTCAGCCTAGCCTACATGACACAGTTCACTCTAAAAAATGCTGGGTAAGGTTTAAAACAGCCCAGTCAATTCCAACCCAGCAGCTGGTTAAATATAGGACAGAACACACGTTAACCCAGCAAGATGGGTTGACCATTTAACCCAGAATGTTGGGTTGATCTGATCATTCAACTCCTAAATGCCTAGATAGCATTACCTGAACTGTATAGCAAAAAGAAGTAAGCACATATAGGCCTACAACTAAATAGAATAATACAAACACGGAGAAAACATAACGTTGTTAGAAACGGTTTTATTGGTTTAATGTAGCCTACTGTAGACTACCTTTTCTATTTTTACCATCCACTTTTGGCGCCTTCACGAACGAACAGCCAGTCGTTAGTTAGCGTTACGACTACACTACAGTAGAGCTATCTACTAGAGCTAGCTACGCTAAACAGTCCAAAAGCAGACAGTTGCAAATAAAAACTCCTTAAAACAAATCGTTTGCAGTACAGTACGTTTATTTCGGTAGCGTTCTTCTGTATAGTTGAAATTTGCCTCTCTGGCTAGACTAAATGTACACAAAGTTGGGCGGTTGCAAACTGAGGTTACGGCTAAAACAAGCTAACGCTATCCTCAACAACACCTAGCTAGGATTCGGACAATCTCACCATTCAGTTGCTGCAAGAAATGTGTCTACAGTACACCACCGGTGACCGGACTAGTATTTTTGCTGTCCCCTTACAATGTAAGGGTAAAGTAATGCTTCTGGCATTTCAAGTTAGCCTAGCTATCTCCCAGAAGTTAACGAGCTGCTAAACGAATGTTCTTCTACAGCCTGGCAGTCACGCGTGTTTTCGTGACGTTAGTGACGTTAGGAACGTCAATGACTGTGGCTAGCAAGTTAGCCACATTAGCTTCACTTTTCGCCACAAAAATGTACTTTAAGCTTAAACCATGCATCGGAACGTAAATTCTGATACAAGCAACTCAATCGCTACCAAGACGGAACGTTTTACCTGGTCGTTCTCTATGTAGTCCAAATATTGACCGAGTTTTAGGGGTGGGAAAATAAACAATAATAATAATAATATATATGTGAGATTACAAAGGATGGCCACGTCATCGTGGCACACCCAATAAATAAATGTATCAAAAAATGATTTGATACTTATACACAAAAAAATACAAATATATATAAATACATGTATGAAATAATATTAATTACGTATTTATTTATTTAAATGCACATTTATTTCTATATTTATTTATTTTTGCATTCATTTATTTCTTCTTTGTGGATCTTGCTGTGCATTTGTGGATCGTGCTGTGCATATGTGAATCATGTTTTGCATTTGTGGATCATGCTGTGCATTTGTGGGTCGGGCTATGGATTCGTGGATCGTGCTGTGCATGTGTGGATCGTGCTGTCCATTTGTGGATCTTGCTGTGCATTTGTGGATCGTGCTGTGCATATGTGAATCATGTTTTGCATTTGTGGATCATGCTGTGCATTTGTGGGTCGTGCTGTGGATTCGTGGATCGTGCTGTGCATGTGTGGATCGTGCTGTCCATTTGTGGATCGTGCTGTGCATTTGTGAATAGTTTTGCTACAATAATGGCCCAATAACAGTTGTTTATCTATCGAAGCAGGTAGCAAGTAGGCCTACTTATGCAAAAGGAAACTGTTTCGACAGCGCCATTGGGCTGCGCTTCAATTCCGCCATCTAGTGGTTTAAAGTGTGAATTAGGCCTACAAGTGCAGTTCTCACAGTAAACCACTAGATGGCGATGGTAAAGCCCAGCCCTATGGAACGGGTTTAAGGGGGTTTTAAGCCAACCATTAAAAACACTTTGAAACTCATGAAGTCATCCTTTCTGCAGAAGTTCTTGTCTTGAGAACCAATGGCAGTATAGAAAAGAACCAATGGCAGTAGCCTATAGAAAGAACCATTGGCAGTATAGAAAGAAGCTTCAGTATTGCATCCCTGAGAAATAAACAGAACAGAAAATGATTGGATATATTAAAATAATATTTGTAGTTCAATAGAATAGAACAGAAAATGATTGGATATATTAAAATAATATTTGTAGTTCAATAGAATTGAACAGAAAATGTCATAGTTCTCACAGTAAACCACTAGATGGCGGTATTGAAGCGCAGCCCAATGGCGCTGTCGAAACAGTGCCCCTTAACACGCAATTTATACTTTTGCATAACGGGTTTTAAGGGGCACTGTTTCGACAGCGCCATTGGGAAAATAACCAATGGCAGTATAGAGAAGAACCAATGGCAGTAGCCTGTAGAAATAACCAATGGCAGTATAGAAAGAACCAATGGCAGTATAGAAAAACCCAAAATAATTATGATAAAATAGTCACCATCATCGCAACACCCCCCAGTGGACGCAGGGTAAGATTAATATCAAAGACATCCCAATCTCAAAGAACGATTAAATAACGGTAGTTAATATCTCATAATCAAATACATTTCATTTATTATCATAATACATTCAATCAGTGTAACCATCGAAGTTGTAGGCCTTCCCTGAGAACAATCAATGAGAGAAAATAGCCTATCTAGCATCCTAATATTAATATTGTTAATAGCTAACCATTAAAAACACATTAAAAAATAACACTTTGAAACTTTTGGAGACGTTCGAAGATAGTTAGAAAGCAAACCAAATACAACTGAGTCATCCTTTCTGTAGAAGTTCTTGTCTTGAGAACCAATGGCAGTATAGAAAGAACCATGGCAGTATAGAAAAAAAACAATGGCAGTAGGCTATAAAAAGAACCAATGGCAGTATAGAAAAACCCAAATGCAACAGTGTTAAAGGATAGCAAGTGTCAGGTCCTTCATCTGTGATCTTCACTTCACACACATGGTAAAAAGCTTCAATATTGCATCCCTGAGAAATAAACAGAACAGAAAATGATTGGATATATTAAAATAATATTTGTAGTTCAATAGAATACAACAGAAAATTTCATAGTTTGGCCATAGTAACCAAGAATCACTTGTACTTTTCCTTCAAGAAACAATCTTAATGTTCTAAATTGCCAGTAAAACCTCTTGGCCAAAGTGAAAAAGTTTAAAGATTACAAACCTTATAAATGGAATGTACGACAAGCCATACCTGCAGATTATACAAAAGTCAGTTTTAAACAAACCACTCTGTACCCCAACATAGTACTCATAAGAAAACAAAACCACAATTGATATTAATTAAATATTACATACCAGGCAAATGCTAAGACTTGCAAGATGCAGAACAACAGAGCAAGACCAAAGTTCTTCCACTAAAATAAAAATAAAAATCTACGTTCACCAACTGTAAGAAACTCCTTGTAACCATCACATGCTATACCATGCCACCATGACAATGTTTTATTCAACTTATTTTTCATGCAAACCCATCCCCTGTCTCGTACATAAAACATGGGAGTGCCGTTATGCTATTGGATGGGATCCCAACTTACCCAGAATGCAGCACAGAGGGTCAACACAAGACACGTCTAGAACACAGAAGAGACCTTTTCAGATGCAAGGCTTCCAAACTGCTGGAATGAATACACAAGCCACCCTACAAGTAGCCTATCGTGAACACCGCTTTAGGCTTTTTCCCTTACGGGAATGATCAAACGAGTCCATTGAAATGGCTTGAACATTCAGTATTTTTCAGACGACAATTGCTTTCCAATTCCCTAGGTAGACAGTTTGGCAGAAATTAAAGGAAAAGATCAGAAGGCCAAACCAAGGCACTGATGACGACTCACCAGCATGATGGTGGTAGCCAGGGCTCTCGTTTTGTCACACATCCTCTTCAGCTGTTTAACTGGGCCCATCAGAAACATGGTGCTGTGGGCACATTCACACCATCACATCTCCCCTGCTGTATAAGAGGCCAGGCAACACAGCAGCAAAACTCTCCCAAATATTGTCCTCTGTGTGTATGTTTTAATATGCTGTTGCTGACATGGATTCTGCATCTGTATATCCACATTTACAGTAAAAAATCAATACATCCTGTGACGTCTGTGTGTGAAAGCAATTAGAAGTGGGTCGCACCTGCATAGGGAGCAGACATTTCCAAAGGTGTAAAAGACGATGAATATGATGATTCCAATCTTTGGTATAAACAGCGTACATACTCCCTACAAGCAAGCAGAGAAACATAGCAAGTTACAGGATTCAAGGACAGTTAGTGTTTTTACGGGCTAATATTAGGCCTACTGAAGTTCAGGTTTGTAGACAGTTTACATAATATGTCATAAACTGTCATTTATGTACTTATTAGTCCTTTTTTGGCAAACTGATATTATATTCAGCTCCCCTTGGTCAAGATTGAGACTAAGTAGGGTTGTAGACAAACTAGTGAAGGAAGAGTTGAACTGCATGTCTGCAGTCTCCAAAGCAAGACAAACCAGTAGTACAACATTACTCTCTTCAGCTTTTAATAGAACAATGGAGTACGGAAGCCTCGATAGAGAAACCAACTGTATATCATGTAGCCTACATGCTGTGTTCTCACCAATATACTGCAAACCACGCCAATCACGAAACAGGCGATGAATCCTTTTATGCGTGTACCCCACCCTAAAGTGGAAGCTTCATTCGCTGCCTGCAATAACGTGAAATGTGTCAATCAATTTTAATTACGCTTTTATATAACCTAATTTTAACAACAATGAAGAGTTTACAACTTTCGTTGTTCTTTCTAAAAAAGAAACATGTTTTGATTACCGATCATCTTAAAAATGACACTGGATTTGAAAACCTACCTCTAAAATAGTGCGGTCTTCATTCCGCGCCTCTTCGCCGCTCAAAACTGACTTTAGTTTGTCCATAATGGCTATTGTGTGATGTATCAGAAAACACGATTAGGCTACATTTATTTTCCTTCAAATGGTGAGAGCTCACTCTTGTAGGCGTCACATACATTCTTTAGAGACCAGTCTGCCACCTGTTAGCCCTGTTTACATCCGTCTTGTGAATGATAGGCTCACGGTCACATCTGTTGACTGTGGCTAAAGGGGTCAGCTATGATTTACAAATGAAGCAGACAAATTGAATTGAAATTGAATTGAAATTAAAACCTGGCTTTAATGTAAAGTTGACACATGCATATTGAACAAACTCAGTAACTGACATACAACAATTAGCCTATTTGAAGATCATAAGATGATCAAAGTCAAAAAGTATAGCGGGTCAAATCCAGATCAGATCTTGACAAATGTACAACCACAAGTAGAATCTGTAAAAAAAAAGAAAAGTAATATATATATATATATATATATAAATGTCAGATGATAAAATAAATACATCAATTCAAAATATGTCCCAAATTGCACATAATCTCCTTTGGCAGGTTATTGCTTTTGGTGACAGCTTGTGCAGGTTGCGTAGTGTAGGCTGGAACTGACAGAATACTACATTATGGAAAAGAAAGCAAGAATTCTGAGTTTGATGATAAACAATTCATTGTTTTCATCATTTATCACTCATTTGATCAATGAACATGTTTTAGATTACATTTACAAAAAAAAATGCTTGTTTGTGTCTACTCATCAAATACACTGTTTACACTGGAAGGGGTGAGAATGAACCATAAACTTCGAGCAATCTTAATATTTGTCTCAGTAGACAAAACTGCACATTCAACTTTTTTACCAGTTTCAAGTATTTGCCTTAATGACCTAAATGTACAACATGTGATACCTGTCATCACCACACGATGGCACTGCTACAAAAACGGTGGCAAAAAACATCCCTGTTTGTTAAAATACTCAACTCCATCAGATGACAGGTCATTTAACACATTAAAACTTAAGCCCCGTACTTTCGCAGTACAAAGCTTCAAGATATACGTGCAGTAGCATGAATTAGTATAAATAAGATATGCCTCACGGACAATGATGCCAGGCCTGAGCATAAAAAAGAGATTACAGACATACATTATATTCAAATTTTCTACGGAAAAAGAATAGAAATTGTTTAGATTTCGTTCTGTTTGGTTCACATCTCTGGCTGTGAATCCCTTGAGGGAGGCGCATGGGCCGGCTACGGGTTGTCGAGGTGGGATTCCTCCTGTCGAATCACCATTGAATCACCCAGAATTTGAAACTCTGTGAAAGATAGACAAGTGGATCGACGGACAGATAGACAGACAGACAGACAGACAGGTAGACAGACAGACACGTAGGCCTTTATAGAATCTCCTCCTCTGATTCTGGGTCTCTTTCCTTGGGCTTCAGCAGTCCCATCTCCATGGGCGGAGTCCTCTTCAATCTGGAGCCCACCACACTGCAGGGGACAGGTTAGGCATCACTGAAGCGGGACCAAACATATACACGCCCATAGAGGTGATGATTGAACTACAACTAGCCTTGATGAACTACAAAGATGGAGGGCCTCACCAGCTGACGGTGCAGTAGACCACACCCACGGTGAGCAGGGCGAAGGCCAGGTGCCAGCAGAAGCACATGGTGATGAACATCATGTTGCTGTGATCCTTCAGGTCCCACTCAGGTCCGTTGGGTGGATACAGCACGAAGCCAATCTGTCACAGGAGAGAAGGGTTTGTGTGTGAGGGACGCAACAATGCGTCTGTGGGTCCAACGCAAAGAGGAACACACACAGACATACACACACACAAACACACACACCTGCCAGAACCAGCTCCCCTGTAGCAGGGTCAGGGTGCATCGCAGCAGCTCCAGAAGGATGTTCCCTCGGTGGAAGACCTCCAGGAAGGACGTGAGGGCCGAGCCAAAGATGGCGTAGAGCAGCAGCTGGTGGACGTGGACGTCCAGCATTGACCTGCCATGGAGGTGGTACAGGAAGAGGAATCCTGAAAAACGACAACACCGTTAGAACCCTAAATGTGATCTGTGGGTGTGATCGACAGTGCGTAGCCATGGCTGTGAAGTAGCAGGGAACTATTTGTGGTTCCACAATTGGCCAAACACACCTTCTCACCCATCCGGCCACCCTGCTACACACGCCCTACCCACCCACAAGCCAGGCTCCTCCCTCCGGCCACTAAAGAAATACGCCTCACCCTCGGTGAAGAACGCCAGGGCCATCATCATCCTGTCCAGCGCCACGGGGGCGGCCCCTGTGCTGTGCACGACCAGAGACATGGCCGCCGCCAGCCCAAAGAACAGGTACATGGTGGCGTGCTGCCAGTTCATCAGGCACTCCCAGTGCTTCTCCGTGTAGTCGTACAGGTGGAGCCTAGGACCCTGAGCCGCAAACTGCTCCGCCAGCATCCCTGGATGACGACACACACAGCCTCCTCAGTTAGATAGGGTTCGTTTGTTTCAAGTCACACAAACTGCCATATATCAGGATTCCAACGCGAAAGCTTTTGCTTTATTTCTGATGCTTACCGACCACAGAGAAGAAGAGGACGACAGACCCTTCCATCAGCTCCAGACGCCGCTGTGTGGCCCTGTTGGCGAGGCGGGTGGAACCCAGGCTCTTGTTCCTGCGGGTGGCGTTCCAGAGGGAGAACTTCCCTGCCCACCACAGCCCGACGATCAGGAAGAACGACCCCGGCAACGCGTGACCCTTGAAGCTGCCCATGTCCCCTCACGCCTCCCACGCACTGTAAAGGAGAGAGACGCCATCTTTGTGTTGGATGAATGTTGGTCTGGACGCTTTCCAAGTGAGGAAATGTGTTGTAGCTTTATGCGTTTGACCATGGGCGTAGGTTTGTTTTCAAATGTAGGTGGGACAGCTTTTGGACACGCCAGTTAAATATAGTTTTCTTCATAAAATGTGTGTTTGCATGTGTGTGTGTGTTGGGGAGGGGAGGACAGATTTGCCATTTTCAAGTAAGTGGGACATTAATTAAACCTATTTCCCTTCAAGTTTAACCTGCAAAATAGAGAAAGTCAGTGCTAGAAGCTGTTTAGGTGATCAGCTGATCAAGAATGAGCTGTCTGAGACCCTGAGCCTTAGTATCCAAAACTGGAAAACAGTTTTGACTACACAAGTACCAGCATCTACAGCTGAACAGGTCATAATAACAGAAGCTCTTTCAAGCTTGATCATGATGTGTTGGGTAGAAGTTATAAAAATCATATGTGACGCAACTGAGTTTCTCACCCTTCTAAACCTTCGCCGAGCTGAGAAACATCCTTGAACATCCCTCAAAAAGGCAACAATTCTCGTTAAAAAAATACATCAAAGGAAAAAGGGAAAGTGGAAGGAGTGTCTGATGCTGATGCGGTAAACAGCGCAATCAGGTGTAATGAGTTCAGAAGAGACGGCTCCACAGCTTGACCTTGTCCACCTCTGGAAGGGGAGGTGTGTCGTGCTACAGGGGCTCACAGAGATGGGCAAAGACAACCTCGAAGTGTCAGCTTTTTACCTCACAGCTGATGTTTTGAAATTCACTTCTCCTCTTCAGATTGGTAAATATTCACCCTGTGAGCCCGCAGTTGTCTGGAACAACCGTACTGACGTACAGAAAAATAAATAATTGGGGCTACGTGTTGCTTTGTTACGTGTTGTTGAAGCACAATATCGAGCTACGACATAATAGATTCAAGCAAGAAAATGAGCCCAATATGGTGTTGAAATGTCAGTGCAGTTCGGGGATCTCTTCATTCAGATGCAGCCTGCCCCTTCACTGTTCTATTTCCATCCCAAACAGCTGCCTTTGATCATTTGATCCTTTGTCTGAATTGTTGAACCAGAAAACTAGTCAAGCAGACATACACACACAAACACCTAATTAATTACAAATTAAGTTATTATTAACTACATTATCTTTCAGTGTACAGGACTGACTCTCCTGGCCCTAGTTTAAACATTTCTTTATGGCTCCTGTGTTTGTACTGAATCACTGAATGCTGATGATGTGCAGTGATGCTCAGAATATTTGGGGATTCAGACCCAATTCAGTACTGCTGCATGGTCACGATTCTTCATCAGAGCATCCTCTTTGCACGCCGTCACCATGGTGATAGAACCCAATTACTCCTCTGGGCCACTTTGAGGGCTAGGAGAACCTTGTGTGATTGGTTGGCATCTATTCTCAATACAACAACAGCACCAGAGTGTGTCTGGGAGAGTCTGCAAATGATGTCCATGATATGAGACCATGGCTGATCAACAGTGGAGTAAAATAATGTAATGCTGATTGATGTTATTTATTTTTGCTGCACTGTGGTGTGAAACCAAATGTTTTTGAAGCTAACGGTGTCCAGAGGCCATTGTATTGTATGATTAGAGAGCAACTCCTGGGTTTTGTGGTTTTCTTAAAGCGTATATTAAATCAGACCAGTGGCATGCAAGCAAAAGGCTGTCAAGGCTATTGTTGAGTCAGTCATACAGACTTTACTTCTGGCTACCGTATAAGCACTTTAAACAGTAGCTATATGTATTTTGTGGATTTGTGCTTTGATATCCTGCCGGATTTGTTCATACAGTGCAATATTCCTACAATTCTTTAAACTTACATTTAGAATGGTAGTGTATGAAGTCAAAAACATTGTCTGTGAAATATGTCTGCTATTTTAGAAAGTTGTAGCGTAAAGTCGTCTTACCTAAATCGGTGATTTCAGAATTGTCTGGATTTGAAAAGTTGGTGGTGGTTCCGTTAAACAAAATAAACATTTACATTCTATTCCAGCACATTGTAAACCATTTCAACATTTTCCCAACGAAGTCTTTGTCTAGTCCCTGACAGTTTTAAAACTCTAAGACAAAGCTAAAAAGTGAGAAGACCACACAACCTTCATCTGTTCACTGGACACAGTTTCGCAATCACTTTTTCGCGATTAAATGATATATTCAGAGAATTTAGGGGAATAGCATCATAACCTTTTGGGATTGGCTGGATTTCCTAAAGAGACGTCACTTTTGCTTTCGTTAATTGGATGAAAACCTTTTCAGTCTGCTACAAGAAAGATTCCACGTTTGCACTTTTACCCCGCCTGCAAGAGGAAGGCGGTGGAACTTCAAGACATAAACGGAAAGAAAATCCGCTACATCAGGCTATTTCTTTAAACAGGTCGTTTAGCATTTAAGTTGGTATAAAATCATCCACCTTAATTTTACGAGTAAATAGAAAATAATCACCAGTTGATTTTAAGAAACGTGGGTAGAGAATGTCGAGGGGAACATTTAGATAGGAAATGATGACCATTCAAATGCCTTCAATAGTAGCCTACAAGGAAGCCTACGTGCGAGGCATCACGTTTTTCTTCGACCAGATGTTTATACCAGATTTTATGAATTTGACAAAGGCAGTTAACTATAATGAACTATCAAGAAATATATTCACATATCATTTCTATATCACACATTTGAGATTAACTTTATTCCACGAGATAGTTGGAAGGTTACAGTTCATCCAAACTGATAAAAAAAAATATATGAACGTCCATCATCAAGACTAAATTAATGTAAAAGCACTAGGAAGAATGAAAGGACGCAAATGATCTCCATCAGTCCAGTTAAGTTCGTGTTTTGGCAGTGCAGGTGACACTGCTCAGGTCGTAGAGGTGGACCAGACCTCATAGTCACATGCAGACATGACTGGCAAGGGTAAGGCAGGATAAGGAGGGTGTGGTTAAACATAGTAAAACACTACATAGAATTATTTCAAATGTTCTTTTTACATCCTAAAGCTTGAACTATCACTTTAAATGGAATATAAATATAATAAGGGATTTGGTTATTTCAAACCAAAGGCTACTATCCTCCCAACTGTCAAACCATATCTAAAATAACTTCTTCACTACACCCACCCACATCCACACCCTACCCCCCACCCCCACCCACCCATGCATTCCCACGGTCCAATCAGATGCAGCCATCCAGGACAGTCTGTTTTGTTGGAGGGGAGTAGTTGCATGCAGGGCAGGAGAAGAGAGTCAAACGGAGGAGGAGGAGGAGGGTGTGAGGAGATGCAGGGCTGTCAGGGCATGTAGATGTGAACACAGGACCAGGAGAAGGGCTCGGGCGTGAGCACGTAGGAGCGGCAGGACGGGCACGTCTGTCTCCTCCAGAGCCAGCGCTCCACACACTGAAACACACAGCAGGGAGGTTAGGTCATGCACACGCACACTCGCACACACACAGCCAGCGCTCCACACACTGAAACACACAGCAGGGAGGTTAGGTCATGCACACGCACGCTCGCACACCACAGCGCTCCACACACTGAAACACACAGCAGGGAGGTTAGGTCATGTACACACACGCTCGCACACACACAGCCAGCGCTCCACACACTGAAACACACAGACGGGTGGTTAGGTCATGTACACTCACGCTCGCACCCCACAGCGCTCCACACACTGAAACACACAGCACGAAGGTTAGGTCATGCACACGCACGCTCGCACACACACACCACAGCGCTCCACACACTGAAACACACAGCAGGGAGGTTAGGTCATGCACACGCACGCTCGCACACACACACCACAGCGCTCCACACACTAAAACACACAGACGGGTGGTTAGGTCATGCACACGCACGCTCGCACCCACCCACACCGCCTCACATTCAGCCGTCTCACGTTCAGCCCCCTGGGCAATGATAAGGGAATGATAAATACTGGTACTCCCCCCAAAATATATACAATAAGTTTTTAAATAGTGTCAACTACTGCTAACTACTACAACTAACATGATGCCGACCCCCTGAGAATGTTCAACAAGAGGTGACCCACACAGTCAGCCTGCCACACCCACAGGATGCATCTGGGAGAGCATAGGACACGTTTTAGTCTGCTTGTTGTTTTTTTTCTTTCGTTACCACAGAATTGGCATTGATTTCCATTATTTATCGCATGCGTGCGGAGCTGACTGACCTACCAACAGGAGCAAAGTCTCTTGCCCCTCCTCTCAGGGTCAGAACCTGAGACCTACGATGAGTCATGACCTTTGACCCCCGGAAGGCAGAGCAGTTACATTATGCTCCATCTTGACTAGGCTGGTAAACAGATGGATTCGCCTAATGAGGTCTTTGATGTCTTTGAGTATTTATGGAACGGTGCAGAGATATAAACACTGAAATAACACAGAACATATTTATTTTTTCTTAAGGCTTAAATGTTATAGAAATTCCTTATGAAATAGAAACCACACACATTTAATACTATTGCATGCGATGTACATATCAACTAACAACTGGCTTAAATATGATCAGAATATAACGTCATCCCACGTAAGAACATCAAAGATGGAAATAATGTAAATAAAATTGATAAAACTAAATAAAATCAACTTATCTATAAATCTATTGGCATACTGTAATTGTAGGGGTATTTTATACGATAGATGGAAAGATTGAGCAGAAGAAGACTCAGCACGGGGTAAGTTCTGTGTCTTGCTTTAGTGACAGAAAAGGGGACTCCACTGTTCGGAAAAGATGACCGAAAAGCAGCATTGGACATGGTTTTAGATTAGCCCAGAGAAAACACAAAAGCATGAACTGCTCTACAGTACTACTAGTTCTTAGGATCAAACCAGGGCCTGTATATATAACTGGAGGAGAGTTCCAACGGAACACTCTCTATGATGTGAAAAATTCAAACAGGGCGCTGAGGCTCGGTCCGAATCATTCCGGTTCTCTTTCTCTCCGTCTTCCAGCGAGGACGTCCAGGCTCGGGCCCTGATATCAGCGTTGCCTCCGCAGAGAGAGCTGGCGGCGAGGCATCCGATATTCCTCGGACCCGTCGCAGAACGGCCCCTCCCCTGCCGACTCCTGCCGCTCCTCTGTGGACCGCCTCCTCTCGCTGCCGCTCCGGTGTCGCGTCGTCTCCCCTCTCCTCGCCGCCTTCCCAGCCCCCACCCAATCACAGGCACCGTGTGAGCATCCCAGCCAATCACAGACATGGTGTGCATGCCCAGTCCTGCGGGTGATCCATGCTCCAGATGGGGGTTGGTGCAGAGGGCAAGTGAGGATAGCGTGCCTGCATCCTATCTCTTCATGCGATGTGACAAGGACCCCCCCCATGAGCCAATGAAGTACATGCATGAAGGTCATACTCTTGTTGAGGTTTGACATGCTGGTGCAGTGAGTGGACTTGGTGTGGATAGGGAAGCACAGGGTGGTGGTATAGGAGTGACATGCCTGGAGCCTACCGAGGGTCGGGAGGATGGGGGGCGATCAGGAACTCCTACCTCTTTGTGGAAACGGTGAGCACAGTACAGCTCTTGGACGGCTCCTCCTCCATCCTTCCTCATGTCCCCATGGCAGATAAGACACACGTTGTCAGCTTCACTCTAGAGGAGAGAGATCCATTATACATTAGCCTGATGCTTGTTGCCTGTCAGTAAAATCCATAGACAGCTTTGCTTCGAACTTCACATTTAATTCCTAATGAAAGGTTTCAGACATGGCTGTTACAGACTGTATGTGACAATGAACTATGTGGGGCTTTTAATGCTTTGTTACTTTTCCCTTTTTCATTACACAATTTAACATTTACATTCATTAATTTAGCAGATGCTTTTACCCAAAGCAATGTACAAATAGGCACCTGGAAAGTGCAGCAGAAGATCTCCCTGTAGTCAAAATTCGAATTCTAAATCTTCGAGGTCACATTAAGATGTCACCCCTCGACTTACGAGAGACGCGACCTTCTTGTTGTGGAAACGCAGCCTCCTCTCGAACGACTCGGTGAGCTCGGGGATGGTGGTGATACGGTTCTCCGGCAAGACGGACTTCTGGCGGCTGATGTCGTCCGAGGACACTCGGCGTGCGCGGGGGTGAACTTTGACCTCCTTCTCCAGCTGAGGGTTAGGCGTCGCGCTGGCCGCCTGGAGACGATTCAGCTGCATGGCATCCAGCTGGGACTGGGACACACAGAGAAAACATCACATGTTAGACACATTCAGAAAGATGAGACATCAGTGTACTCTCCACTACAAAGAGGCACTGGCTGCCAGAAAGATGGAGGGTGAGTGCAAAGGCCTACTTACACCTTTTGTGTCATTAAACAACCTTCTTTTACCCTTGTAAGTATTGAAAGTAATCTTGTGTCGAGCAGCACGCTAATTACAGTACAAGGGCCTAGATTATTTGAGTCCATTTCTTCATTCCTCAACAATCACAGAATTGCAACGACAACAAAAAACATGCTGTATAGGACCGGGTTAACTTTCCTGTTTAACTTCACCTTACTTTAAATAAATTGGTCTCTGCTCTGTGTGAATGCAATAAGTACTGTGCATGTGAGTGGAAGTATGTTATTCAATACCTCCTGGAGATTTAACTAGTGGGAGAACTCCAATGAGGGCAGGACAATGGTTGTGCTGGAGTTTCTGTGAATCATGGTGAAACCAGTTACAATTTAAAATGAAATATAGATTAAATGCTTTTAGCCTGTCAACTTTCAGTTGTGGGGTTTCAGAAGTTAGCCCACTCATTCCCCTGAATTCTGTCAATATTGATGAAAACATTGGCCTGGTCGACTGCATACCCTATTTAAAGTGTGTAAATCCCCATCCATAGCTTGTTGACACTGAAAGCCGTACAGTATTGAGCGATGATTGCATGCGTGACTGAAAGGCTGTGTGTGTGTGTGTATGTGTGTGTGTGTGTGTGTGTGTGTGTGTGTGTGTGGTGTGTGTGTGTGTGTGTGTGTGTGTGTGTGTGTGTGTGTGTGTGTGTGTGTATGTATGTATGTGTGTGTGTATCAGGCATCAGGGACTAATAGATAATGGGTCACCTCTAATCAAACTCTGTGTAAGACTATTCTCTGCCGAGACTCTCTGAACAACACAATTGTGTAAAGCAGTCATAAAAGGTCAAACTTATGTACCTTTAACCGTTACATATATTCAGAACAGATTAGGTTACAACTTCCATGGGCTTATGTTGTAACACGATTACACAACCACATGTACAACACCAACTCCTGCCATATCATAAGCACAGCATACATCTAAACCAATTCAATCTAGTGATCTTGTAAAAAAGTATTCGTTAACAATTAACAACATCTTTTTGTGGAAAATTGCCAGTAATCCAGTTATTATCTAAAATAATTTATTTTTAGCATCAAGTAATTTCCAGCGGGGTCTACTTCCCCTGGTCATTCAGACCTCCCTCCCTACACAGCGCTGCACGCCAACGAACCGACACCAGGATGCTGGTTCTCACCATGCAGGGGAGGGAGGCTCGGCGGTCTGCCTTTGCCCTGGCCGGTCTCTTGAAGCTGCGCTTTCTCTCTTTGGATCGTGCGCTCTGTGACCCGTGACCCCAGTAGCTGCTCATCCAGTTGGTGAAGTTGCCATCGTCGTCCTCGTCGTCCCCGATGAGGGAAGGGAGAAGCCTGAGGGCCATGACGGCGCTGGTCCTCGGAGCTCACCAGAGCTCCAGGTGAGGGAGGAGCGGAGGCGGGGTGGTGGTGGTGGTCACTACCTGGGGGTTTCGGTGACACTGTCCCGGGCCTTGTTCCTCGTCTGGCTGTCCTGCTCGGCTCTGCGTGCTCCCAAGCTGCAGGTCGACTACAACAATGAGCCTCCACAGCACACTCTCCCAGAAGCCCGAAGGTCTGTTGCTTTAATTAGATCCCTTTGGTTGGTTAAGCACGGCTGGTGGAGTTGTGTTATTCCAGGTTGACACGAAAATAAACTGCTCAGCTTTCGGGCCCAGTCTTTAAATAAGTGGAATCCCTTGTAATCTGTTTACCATTGGTGGGCGAGTGAAACGGAGGGGGACTGAGGATAGGAAGACAGCAGCTTGAAAGAGGGGTGGGGTTAGAGGGAGGTGGGGGGGGGCTTTGAATCTTTCCATTACAGAGCCCACAGCCCGGGGGGCCGACACTGAAACTCCAATTTCCCCATACTTTCCACTCGCAGAGCACATCAAACCTGTCAATAGTTATGGAGCGTGCGCTGCTCCATCTATCTCCTGTTGTGAGTCTGGGCCCCCGAAGCTTCGCAGGCTGGAGAGGAGGAGGAGTGGAGAGGGGGGGGGGTGATAGAGCGCTGGGCTTTACTGAATCAATGGTTTTTGTTTACAACATTTTTGCAAAAAGTTGCAAAGGAATTCATCGTGAATACAACCTTCTAACATGATTCACTGTATACAGAAAGGAATTCCACAGTCTTTCAACGATCGTACAGGAGGCTGATGGACTGTGCCAATGTAACACTGCCGGCTGATACATGATTGCGCATGTGATGAATAATTCCAAACCAGTCTGACCCCAACGCATGCTGCTTCCTGTTCCATGTGTTTGTTAACCTACCCTGGGGGTCCTGTGCTGCCCCGTCACCACTGAAACACTTCAGCCCCACCTGCTGAATAACTTGATCATGCAGATTCGTGTCATGATGTCTAGTCCCACCAGTCTACTCTCGGCAAACTCAATATTGTATGTCCCAATTCTACAGCTGGGAACTAGACAGCCTGCTATTGCAGACCAAACACCGATATTGGAAAGAGTACCATCGATACATGAATACATTTTGATCATAAATGTTATTCAGTCTAACATGTACTCACAGGGAACCCTCCCTTTTTAATCTGCTCAAATACGTTGCAGACTCTCGACGTCCATAGAATTGGAGCCTGAAATCGGCCCTGCCTATGTGCACGTGCAACAGCCGTGCTGTTGAGAGCTCCTGTGTTGAGGGTACAGGAGGTAACAGACGTGCTCCAGCAGGTAACAGACTTGCTCCAGCTTAGGTAGCATGTGTGGAAGATGATCACCACAGGTGGAAGAGACCGAGAAGGTGTCAGGAGGCTTAAAGGGGACACTAAATCTCATGAGCTCCCTCGCCACGCTCACCCCAACTTGCTCAGTGACGTAAGTCATTACGTGAAAACACATGTTTCAGTTTTCCTTCGCTGAATACTGTTCGACTTATATAGAGCAATCGAGTAAATTAAATAGCATTTGCACAAGTTGAATTAAGGAAAATGTTGAGCAATTCTTTGAGGAATAGACTAAATTTATCAAGCAAACATTGAATGTGGTTGGTGATTTTATGGGGAATACTAGCAGAACAAACAAAAGGGACTGGACAGACAGTCAAATGACAATCAAATAACAGTGATAAATCGCTTTTAAGAAAAAAAGTTAATCTGAAGATAGTAGCTGGAAATAGTAGCCATTTTTAGCCTGCTATTTCAACTTCAGACTCGATAAGAATTTGGGGATCTGTAGTTATAACTGGACAGAAAGCACAAGGTAATTCACTTAAAGAGTGAGAGTGTGTCTAAGTTTAGACCCAAACCAGGCCATGCCCTGTAACACAAACAGGGACTGACATGCAGCTAATCACCTCAGCCAGACTGTCCAGAGTAGGTAATACGAGTTAACGGTGTGAACATTACACATTTACACTGTTGTGTCCTTGGCACTTCACCCTACTTGCCTCGGGGAATGTCCCTGTACTTACTGTAAGTCGCTCTGGATAAGAGTGTCTGCTAAATGTCTAAAGGTAAATGTAAACGTAAAACAAGATAACACAAGTACCCTAATAACCTGTGCACGTGTCTGATAAAAGTACCTTTAACACTCTCATCATACACAGCTTTAAATACTGTCAAACGTTTAGAATTGTGCACTTTTGATCCTTGATTATTCGCTGTATTCAGTCAGATAGGCACTATTTGTACACCGCTTCGTAAAAGCGACCGCTAAATTAATAAAGCGTAAACGCAAAGTAACCTCTCAATCCATTGGCAACAAGTTTACACCCAAGCTGCATGGAAAACCAACAAGTACCCCCAACCCCAACCTTGCATAGCATCTGGTGATACTGTAAAGCTGGACTGTACAGCACTGCTGTGGAGTGATTGTCAAGCACCTCAGGGGGACAATCGATCGCAGGGCTTCTCTCTAAATCAGGTGGACTGTCTGTATCAAATGGATCATTTCATCATTTACATTTCGTCATTTAGCAGACGCTCTTATCCAGAGCGACTTACAGTAAATACAGGGACATTCTCCCCGAGGCAAGTAGGGTGAAGTGCCTTGCCCAAGGACACAACGCCATTTGGCACGGCCGGGAATCGATCCAACAAACTTCTGATTAATAGCCCAACTCCCTAACCGCTCAGCCATCTGACCCCCCCTCATGCTCTGCCAGGGTCATGCTGTAGGACGCAGTATGCCATCAACTCAATAACAGTCAGCAGGTCTGTAGATGACGATGCATGATCGCTGATAGCATCACTTGGATGGGCTATGTTGCATAGTTTATATTTTCAAGCAGCGTTGTATTCTCTATGAGTCGATATATTTCGACATAAACCACACACACATACAGTTTATATGTTTAGTAATGAATGTATATGTACTGTATATATATACTGTATATACATAATTCCTGGCATGCCAGTGCCTATTATCTGTCATGCGCGAGGACATGTTATAGGGCACCAATTGAGTGGTTTGGCTCACCAACAAGCACCAGGCTGAAATGTGACTCAGAGGCAATCGAAATCAAGCCATTGCAAACATTCTCTCTCTCTCTCTCTCTCTCTCTCTCTCATCTCTCGCTCTCTCTCTCTCTCTCTCTCTCACACACTCTCGCTCTCTCTTTCTCTCTCTCTGCCTCTCTCTCTCACACACACACACATACAGTATGCATGCAGACATTGTGGTATCACATGATGTCATGCCACTTAAATTAAAAAAAGAGAGTAATATGCGTAACATGACATGAAGTTGAATCTAGCAGAGATAACACCTTATATTTTCTTTCACTGTCTTTCACTCTTTCTTTCCGTCGCTCTCGTACACACACTGTTGCTATAACTGCTCACTAGATGGAGCCCTTACATAAACTATGTGTGCATAGGTCATATCAAATAAAAAGTTATTTAAAAGTTATTGCTCTGAAGAGTAGCAATCACTATACATAGTGAATCATTAGAGGGTATCAAAGCTCATCAAAGCCCTGACCTTTCTGCTTTTCACTAAAACTCTTCTGAACATCTTCTGATCAACTGATCACCTCTCCTAATCTGATGGGAGAGATTCATTCCTCTAATTTTGTAATTCACCTGTATCGAAAAATATTTTTGTTGAAGATGGAAGTTGAATATGAGAGTCGGTAAGTTAATTAATTAATTCACTCATAACAGGAAGTGCAGAGACTTCCACACCGGTATTAGTTGCGCTCCGTCCGCCAGTATCCCAGAAGTCTGTCGTGTTGCTGTGACCTCGTAGCTCTCGGTAGTGAGGGAGGAGACTGAAGTGTGTGTGCGCTCGCTGCTCTCCATTGCATGGTGGATGATGGCCGCGTCAAAGCCTGTCGAGCCGCAGTCTGGGAGTGGTTTACCCCGCTGGCAGCTGGCACTGTTGGTAGGGACCCCAATAGTTCTCGGGGTAGGTGCCGTGTACCTATGGAACCGTAGTCGGACGAAGGACAGCCAGGGAAAACGAAATGGGGAAAGGAAAACACCAGAAGGCAGCGCAAACCCTGTCCAGGGCCAAGACGGCGCAGCTAATCGGGCGAGTCCAGAGCTGGAAAACATGGTATATGCGTCTCTTTAAACCATTCTACATATTTTTGGGTGTATGAGTTGATTAAGCCTCAATGAAGCACTGACATGTTACTACCGTTTCTTGACTAAAATGTATTAGACACGGAAGTGCGTCCAAGGACACGAGCTGTGAATGGGCTGCACCTGCATCTAGCTAGCTGCTAACTTAGTAACGTTAGCCAACCAGGCTTCGCATGTTTCAAAATGTCGACTTGTCACTATCAGCACAAACGACACCATACACATTAGAGGGTTGTTGTATTCAACTATAACAGCGTGTGCTGCTAAAGTCTGTCAGCGCAATCAGTTTTCTTGACATACGTTTCTTTCGTTGCTAGCTGGCGAAATCATGAGGAGCATGGGGGCGGGGTAGCTAGTATATTTGTGACGCCGGGGAAGCCAGCACATGTTGCGTTTTCTCGCAGCCCTTCGTTTGGGCCAGATATCTTGCTACCTAGACATGAGATGAGTTCGATATTAATGGGCCCGACTTCAGATTAAACTAGGTGTCTCTGTGTTGTGCCTTTCGGTTTCACTTAACTCAGTTTCCTCCTTGAGCTGTACTCGCTCCTCACTGCATTACTCACTTGCTGTCTGGGCCGTCATCCACCATAATTTGAACGGTTAACCATGGCACATTCACGACTGTAGTCCAGGGTTCAAGGTCTCGCCACTTGAATGAATTAGCATGAGCGTTTTTTTAGAAGCTATCCAAACAAATGAGTTCAGTCTCTATCAAGGTTCTTGAAGCATTCAATCTAGCTAGGAAGTAAGCTTCCATGTACTCTTAATTGCAGATAGTCATACTGTCACGACAAACCCCTATAACCGTCGGGGAGGTTATTGAAAAGGCTCACTTTCGGCTTAATAGTATGTCTGTGTGCAGTCAGTATACCCGACTTTCAGGCAAATTCATCAATCATGAGTATTAACGTATTTTCTGAAACCTCCTAGCAAATAACTACAATAGATACATGAATAGGGGTTGAGTTTGGTTTTTGCATGCAGATTGCGTTATCTGTCGCGTTTATATGGTACCTGATAAGGAGACCTGAGGAATGGCTTGTCACACCAGTTACCACCTGCACCAGTGTCCTTCTGATGCTGTTGGTACCCTCACATTCACCCCCAGGTGGCACCATTCATACCGCGCCTCCGCATCTTCCGGCTCTCTGAGTCGATGGCCTGTAATCCCCCCTCTCCCATTATTGCTGATTATCTACTAAGCCTGTTGTAGACCGAGGTGGTGTGGATGAGTGCATTATCTGGAGACTAGGACGACACAGAACCAGGATTATTTGTCTCGAGGAAATAACCCGACGTGATGTCACTGACAACCGTTACTATTTCTTGCGTTCATCGTTTTGCTCACGCGTGCTTTTCCCTCATGGGTCTAGAGTCCTCTAGACCGTGCACAGGGAGCGAAGAACAAGGGCAACAAGTACTTCAAGGCGGGCAAGTATGAGCAGGCCATCCAGTGTTACACGGAGGCCATCGCCCTCTGTCCTGGTGAGCAGAAGGCCGATCTGTCCACCTTCTACCAGAACAGAGCTGCAGCCTACGAACAGCAGGTCAGTGGCAGTTCCATGCAGTTTATTCTGTCATTCTGTTGCCGTGCACACAAGCGTTATCCGAACACTTCGGGGGGTAACAATTGGCACGGCGACAGATTGAAAGGACACGACGAACGTGCAAACGATTTGACTATCAAATGTCTTTTTGTAGGAGACGTGTAAAACTTCTATGTGGGTCGATCGTTTTTCGACATTCTGCGGTTGTGGTTTCAGATGAAGTGGGCTGAAGTGGTACAGGACTGCACTCACGCTGTGGAGTTAAACCCACGCTACATCAAGGCCCTTTTTCAGGAGGGCCAAAGCCCTGGAAAGACTGGATAACAGGAAGGAGTGTCTGGAAGGTGGGATCTAAAGCCTCGTTTCTATGACATTAAGTTTTGATGGGACCCTTTTGACTCCTAACCTCAATGTTTGGAGAATCCTCTTGACTTGCTGTCTTTTGTCGTTTTGCGCCTGTAGATGTCACAGCGGTGTGCATTCTTGAGGCCTTCCAGAACCAGCAGAGTATGCTGCTAGCAGACAAGGTGCTGAAGTTGCTGGGGAAGGAGAAAGCCAAAGACAAATACAAGGTATGTATTTACCGAGACATCCTCCATCCTTAGACAGGGTAAGAACCGTGAGAACCTTGCATGCCGGAAAACGAGAGCCTCTCAGCTAACGGGCGCCATTTTCCTCTCCCCGGTTCCAGAACCGCGAGCCCCTGATGCCCTCTCCTCAGTTCATCAAGTCCTACTTCAGCTCCTTCACCGATGACATCATCTCCCAGCCCCTGCAGAAGGGCGAGAAGAAGGACGAGGACAAGGACAACGAGGGCGAGGCGGCAGAGGTCACCGAAAGGTCAGTCAGAGATCGTTTTTTGGTTCTACGACGTCACCGGCGTTCTCAATACAGGACTCTGTGACATATGAGCAGTAACGTGCTCCTGTGTCTCCACAGCTCTGGCTACCTGAAGGCCAAGCAGTACATGGAGGAGGAGAACTATGACAAGATCATCAGCGAATGCACCAAGGAGGTGGAGTCTGGCGGCAGGTACACAGCCGAGGCCCTGTTACTGCGCGCCACCTTCTACCTGCTGATAGGCAACTCCAACGCTGCCCAGCCTGACCTGGACACGGTCATCAACATGCAGGACGCCAATGTCAAGGTACGGACCACCTCCGGGCCTTTTTGGTCATGTATTTATTTGTAGATATTTGGGGGGTTTATTTATTGGTGTGGCAGTTGGAGAGACAGGAGTCCCTGTCAACAAGCGCACTCCAGTTTTGATCTGGTCAGGTGATCTGGTCAGGTGATCTGGTCCTGACTGTTGTTGTTGTTGTGCCTTGTCAGCTGCGGGCCAACGCCTTGATCAAGCGCGGGAGCATGTACATGCAGCAGCAGCAGCCCGTCCTGTCCACTCAGGACTTCAACATGGCCGCCGAGATCGACACGCGCAACGCCGACGTCTACCACCACAGGGGACAGGTAGGGCTCTCCTCTCTGTGGCCCTCTTATCCAGCAGAATCCGATTTGATCATGAATTTGATATGTGTGTGTGGTTGGTCGACTACTTGTATTCCCTTCTCAGGAATGTTATGTTACCAAATGGCGTAAGGTGACTTGTGTTGCTTTCACAATACTATCAAAATGATATCGTTTTGAAAGGATTGACATGTTTGTAGACCGTTTTTAGAGTGAAACTCTGACCTCCTGAGACCAGGTGTTGACGTGATGTGTTTCCTGTCCCGATCAGCTGAAGATTCTGCTGGATCAGGTGGAGGAGGCGGTGGGGGACTTTGACGAGTGCATCATTCTGAGACCGGACTCTGCCTTGGCCCAGGCACAGAAGTGCTTCGCTCTGGTGAGTGGACACAAGGAAACAGGGGTGTAGCTTTCACTATACACTTTTGTATTTATTTAAAGAAAAGGTCAAATCTGCCCTCTGACTGCTGATATGCTGCTTGTGTGTTCCAGTACAGACAAGCCTACACTGGGAACAACCCCTCCCAGGTTCAGACAGCCATGGACGGCTTTGAGGACGTCATCCGGAGGTTTCCGAAATGTGCAGAGGGCTATGCTCTGTATGCACAGGTACAGTACGCCCTCTGGGGGGCACTCACGAGTCATTAGTGTCGGGACGCCCTCGCTAGCTCACAGGTGAACTGTACCATGTAGGCTGAGGCCTTACCACAGTGGCCTGGGTTCAGATCTGGGCTTGGACCTGTCTCCCCCTGCCTTTCCTGTCTCACTTCACTTACATGTCCAATAAAGCATGAAAATGCCACCAAAATATGTGTCGCAAAACCATGGCCTCTTGAGTGAACCAGCATATTTTTGTTATTTTTTTTGCTGTACACTTAGCAATTTGGCTAGTTATCAGATGAGATGCTATGCATGCTTTTCAGGCCCTGACCGACCAGCAGCAGTTTGGCAAAGCCGACGAGATGTACGACAAGTGTATCGATCTGGAACCGGATAACGCTACGACATATGTCCACAAGGGGTGAGTGCATCTGTACCCTCGCCAAGGGGCTCGTTTTTACGAGTACTCTTACGTTCATTCATTTAGCACACACTCATCCAAAGCAACATACACATAGTGCATATAGAAAGTACATTTATCTCAACATCTACAACAATACATAGTACAGTATGAATATGAAGTACAACATCAAACATCCGCTAATGGTCGAGTCTGTCTCCAGGCTGTTGCAGCTGCAGTGGAAACAAGATCTCGACCTGGGCCTGGATCTCATCAGCAAGGCCATCGAGATCGACAACAAATGTGACTTTGCCTACGAAACCATGGGAACCATCGAGGTTCAACGGTGAGTTGATCACTATTTTCACCCCCACCCCAAACATACCCTAGGATCTTGTGAAGAATCCCCATTTACTCCAAACTTGTCAAAGAAAATGGCTGACATGTCGCTTGCTTTTCAGAGGCAACCTGGACAAGGCGATAGACATGTTCAACAAGGCTATTAACCTGGCCAAGTCGGAGATGGAGATGGCTCACCTCTACTCACTGTGTGACGCGGCTTACGCCCAGACCGAAGTGGCCAGGAAGTACGGGCTGAAACCACCCACGCTGTAACTGCCCCCACCCGACCCCCACCCAACCCCCACCCCCCTACTGCTGAGCCTGTTCAAAACCTCCAATCGGAGTTGTTTTGGGTTTGTACGAAACGAGAGTACTGGTTAGGAAGGCTGTTTCAAAAAACAAAAAAATAAGGCTTCTTTCTGGTCGTTATCATGCAAAATGAAACCGGAGTTTAATTTGAGAGGGTATGTGTACTGTTCACCATGAAACTGATGATTTTCCAGGCCTCTGGAAGTCTTGGGAAAATAAAGATGTTAACCCACACACAGCCTGGATGCTTTTAGTTTCCCTTATGCTTCACTATGAGTATGTTTATTCTTTAGAAAAGGGAAAAAAACTTCTGTTCAGAATCTGGAAGGGGGTCATCCATTTATAATTTACTAATATTACCCAATTGAGATGCATTCAGTTGATTATGTCAAATTATAGTTGATTGGTAAATGGTGTGCCATTCAAAGGCTGTCTGACATATGTGTGCACATTGACAGCTTCATGGTGTTCCAATTAACTGTTCATTAGTTGACTTATCTTGCTGTTTCTTGTTCTGAACAGCAGTTGCTCACATGCATATCCTAACAAATTCTTTAAGTGGCAAATGCAGGATTGCAATTTTAGTCAAATGTTTATGTATATTAAGATGTCTGTGTTAGGTGTCATGCTGGAATCTGGACTGTGTGGGTGCACACTGATGTTAAATGGAAAGATTTGGGTCCTAAAGTGTTTTTATTTTATTTGGGATTGCCTGTTTGTCTTTTTATATATTCTGTACAGCATGTGTGATATTTCTCTTTATAAATAAATGTTAATACAATGCTTGTGCTGAGATACTGGTCTTAAGCATTAACTTCAAATGAAACCGTAGACCCGACAAAATAATTGATAAGACACTATGTTCCAAATGTACTGCTTCTGTTTTTGTTGGGGCGGTTTCCAACTGCTTGTATTTTCAGGACATGTTAGAATGGACTTTTTGGGAAGGTATTGTCTGGCTCACAGTCTTCAGTGAGTTTTTATTTTAAAAAGGCCACATGTGCTTCTGTTGACGTGCTCTGAAAACGACGTCTGGCTCTGTATTTCAAGAAATAACACTAACAATATTCTAATCACAGAGCTGTATCACGACCAAAGTCATAGAAATGTGCAAATAAAGCTATAACGACTGAAAGTCTTAATTCATTTGACATGTAACATGCAGTCATGAATAATTACACCTTAAGCAAAAGTAATAATGTGCTAAACTAACTATGCAATTGTGAATTATCTATAGGGCTTAAACCACAGCAAACATACAGGCCCAGTTTCCTAGCCAAGGATAAAGCATATAGTCTGAGACTAAAGAGTGAATTCTTCACTTACTTTAGGATAACTGCCTATGTCTAACTCCACTACACCATTTAACCTCGCTTTTTGTTTGGCATTTTCAGTTTTACACGTTTATGCCTAGTATTTTGCAGTTGTACACTGTCTAGTTATTGTGCTTGAAGCCATAAGCCGTATTTATGATAAGCAAGTAAAGCATTCGTTATCTTCAGTTACAATAGAATTATATCTACGGGAATTTCTAGTCGAGATATGGAGTTAAATGGGTCTAATCCATACATTATAAAATGACAGATTCAAATGGTCAGATGAAATGTAAGGGTTTTTATTTTACACAAGGGCCACTAGAGGTGTGAAAGAGACTGGCAACAAGTGCGAAATACATCGTGACACAAAGCTCACGTCGACGGCATAATTTTGACGTGGACGTCAATACAACAATGGCGGATGCTGGGGAGGAAGTTCTTCAGGGCAGCTGGTAATATAATATATTATCTTTAAAATCTAGACCAAGTTCTATCTCTATGACAATTAGCTGGCTACGTCGTTTTTAATAAGCATATTGCAGCTGGTTGATCGTTCGGTATTACAAACGTAGCTTGTAGCCTCGGTCGGAGAGAGACCGATTGAAAGCTATGCACGTCGTTCTATCCCTCTGTCCGGCCTGAGTCCCTCCCTTCCAGACCGGTCCGCTTAGCTTATCCCACTTGGTGTCTGTGATATATATCGGATTGTCATTCATAGCTGACTATTGTTTTGATGACAAAGATTGGTGTTATACCTGTAATGGATGCGTTGTGTTTCTGTTTTGCCCCGATCTCGAGGCAGAGGTAGACTAGTCGTAGATGCTTGTCAAAGGTGACGTGGTTGGCTTTGATTTTGTAAGCAGGCTAGGTGAGCTTGCAAACTCTCATAATCCTCGTATTAATCTATCTGATATGCACGCTTCAATAAAAGTACTTTGCGTGTTACGGCCATATTCATTGTTGATTAAAACTAGACAAGTGTCAATTGGTGTGGTCGAGCTTGCTAACTAAATGTGAACACAGCCACGTAACAAAGTCTGCCTAGCTATCTATAGTTTAACAAAAGGACAGTATTCCTCATGCTAAACACAACAAACTACCCAAGGAAAAGGGGTTGGTCTGTGTAATTAGTACATTGCGATGACATCAGCTTTGACTTCCTCGTCCCTCTGTCCAGCTAAACAAGGGAATCACATTCCACCAAGCCAGAGGCAGGATGTTGTGGTCACACAGTACATTAGCTAAAATGGTGATACACAAGTCACCCCACAACACTTTTGCAATGGTTATCTTATACAACTAAAGTAGTCTTACCCCTGAAGTTCATTGGGAGGGTGAGTTTGCTTTAATAAGAGTCCCGCATGTTGAAAGGTTTACTCCAGATGCATTAGATGCAGACACTGTATCTTTGCTTTAATCCCTCAGCTGTTGATGAAACCTCGCTGTCAGTGGGTTTGGCTTGAGGCGTGTGATGATTCAGAATGACCAGGAACATTATCTGAGCATCAGTGTTGGTTTGAAAGGCCTGTTCATGTCAAGAGGCATGTGTAAATGTGGTATGCACATTTACACACACGTTTATTGTGGTGGACTGAGCAAAGATGGCTGGAAAGGATTCCAAGCATGTCGAGGCCATTTGCAATGCATCATCCCCCTTGTTTGGTTGAGCCAGTCTGCTTGTTTACTTAACGAGAGACGAACGGACGATTAAGGCAGAGATGGACGATGACTGTTTCAGAGATATATGGAGGCTCCGAGAGGTCCTGTCCTAAACACAACCCAGAGATCACCCTGACCACCTAACATGAATGAATCCCAAACACACGCATGCCATTTCGGGATGCAGGACAAAGACACTGAATATTGCGGAGCAGCTGTGCGCTCTGCAGATCCGTGCTTGCCCACCGCCAGGTGTTTCTGCACCGCCAGGCTCCTGCTGTCTCCTGCTGGAACATGGGGAGGCGCTTGCAGCTGCTTGCAGATTCGCTCATACGTAATGATTGCCCGCTGGTGTCACAGTTAAGGGGAGAGAGAGGGGAAAAAAGGAGCGGGGGGGGGAGAGATTGCGAGGAGAGAGTGTCATGTTTCAGGTGTTTTCCATTTGATGGGGAATGGATCGTTTCCGTGCCGACTAAAAACTAGGCTCCACAACCATGAGGGTCAGGTGACACGCGGATGGATCTCCACCTCTGGGGAGCGTTGGGGGATCTGCTTGGATTCAGTGCTTTCAGAGCGGTAGCTCTGGCACCACGGTAACGGCAAGGACTTTGATCGCTCGTCCGATCCTGTGATAGTCCATCCCCTGTTGCTCAATCTGGCCCCTGATTGATGTACAGTCGTATAGAGCGCTTATGTCTGATCGAGGAACGAGAGCCTGTGATATGATCCACCTTGATCTCTCGCTGGCTCAGCGCTGAGTAGCTCTGTGACTGTGCTGCCCCTAAAGAGACAAACCTCACTGTTAGTATTGTTTGTTGTTGTTTGGTGTACATCTATTGTAGATGTTGTAATTTGCCTTCAATCTGCATTTCACCGCCAACAGAGACAGATCCTTCCGGTTGTCGTTGTGTTCTGGCTGTCGATTCATAAAATAAACATGAAACAAATAGGCCTCGATTGTGATGCGTCTGATGTTCTCGAAAGACGACCAGGACTCCCGGAGGAGTCTTGGCCTGGTCTGACGGTCTGGTGTGTTGGGTTCTTCAGGGACCAGGATCTGGCCGAGGCCCTGGACTCCGGGGGGTCTGACACGGAGATGGAGAGGGCCGTCATCCAGGTTCAGGAGCCGGCTGAACCGAAGGCCAAGCTCTGGAAGGTGAGGAGGAGAGGAGGGGAGGAGGAGAGGAGGAGGGGTCAGAGTTGAGAAAGAGGGAGGAGGAGGTGGTGGTTGGGAGTTGACGAAAGGGAGTCTGCATTCCAGAACGGCTGCTGCATTCCACAAAGAAGACTGCACCCACAGCTCATAAGTTACACACTTGTGAACATCCCAAACAGGAGATGGGAGACTAAGGGAGAAATCAGCCCGATTTACAATTTATCTCTGCTGGTAAATGAGAACCCTGGAAGTGTGTCCCTGTGCGGGGCTGACCAGCTGACCCCCTGCCTCCTGTGTGTCGGCAGATCGCCCTGAACGTGGCCGGCAAGGGAGACAGCCTGTCTTCCTGGGACGGCCTCCTGGATCTCCCGGAGCAGACGCTCATACACAACCGCAGCCAGCAGCTGATCCGTGAGTGCCCTTCACACACACACCCCTCCGCCCTCTCGCTGACCGTCACGGCCAACGAGCAAAGATCAGTTCCCTCACAGGAAGTAAACAAGGGAAGATCAGTTCCCTCACAGGAAGAACACTATAGCATGTCTGAAAATCACCCAGAGGAACGCCGGCCCTTTAAGAAGAAGAGAAAGACAGGCTCATAGCCAGGCAGGAGTGCCCGGCTAGACTTGGGCCTGTCTTTGCCAGGGGGAAGGTTGAACTAAATATGACACACAGGGAATATCTCCAGCGACTTAGCCCACCATATCAGACAGCCTGTCACCCAGTAAAGATGTGTCAGTCTCCCCCTTCAGGAGGACTGCCGAGGACATGGTACCCCCAGCCAACCCCTGTTTGTTGTCCCTGACTACAGAGCAGCTGGGCGTGTCCGAGGAGGAGGGAAGCGTCATGGTGTCGGACGTCGAGTCGGTCATTACGTTCTACTGCAAGTCCAGGAACATCGCGTTCACCCCCGGACCTGGCCTGGCCTCACCTGCTCAAGCCCCTGCTGGGCCTCCAGCTGACCCGCAGCGAGCTCTACAACTGCTTCTACGCCATCATGAACAAGTACATCCCCCGGTGAGATGCTCGCTCTCTACTCTCTCTCTCTCTCTCTCTCTCTCACTCTCTCTCTCTCTCTCTCTCTCTCTGTCTCTATCTCTCTCTCTCTCTCTCTCTGTCTCTCTCTGTCTCTCTCTCTCTCTCTCTCTCTCTGTCTCTCTCTCTCTCTGTCTCTCTGTCTCTCCCCTCTCTCTTCGTGCTCTCAGACACAGGGATGTGTTTGAATCCGTCTCTTACTGAGCTGCTTCCCGTGTCTGTCTCCAGGGACTGCGTGTCGAAGGGCCGCCCGTTCCACCTGTACAGGCTGCTGCTGCAGTACCACGAGCCGGAGCTGTGCTCCTTCCTGGACACCAAGAAGGTCACCCCGGACTCCTACGCCATCGACTGGGTCAGCCTCCAAACTAGACACTAGGGCTTCTCTCAACGGTTCGGATTGAAAGGTTACGGACTGGCTCTGAAAGGCACTGACTGGTTATGTGTGTGTGTGTGTGTGTGTGTCTGCTACAGCTGGGCAGTCTGTTTGCCAGTCACTGCACTCCTGAGGTCACCCAGGCCATCTGGGACATCTACCTCCACCAGGCCGACCCCTTCCTCATCTTCTTCCTCATGCTCATCATCCTCGTCAACGCCAAGTAGGTGCCCCCCCCTCCCCCCCCGCGCGTGTGCACGCACGCGTTAAACGCCCCCGTCAGAGACGAGGTGGGCTGTGGGTGCTCTGCTGGTGTCGCAGGCTGTGACCCGGTGCTGTCGCTGTGCTCCGTGTCCCCCACAGAGATAACGTCCTCGGAGGACAGGAAGCGGACGGCAAGGCCGACATCACCAGTGAGTCGCGTCGGACGGATCTCCACGTGCGGTTTGCTCGGGGGCTGTGTTTGTATGAGGTCGTATCCTGATGTGTCTTTGTATGTGTGTGTGTGTCTTTGTGTGTGTGTGTGTGTGTGTGTGTGTGTGTGTGTGTGTGTGTGTGTTACAGAGATGTTGCTGGAGTCTCCCGCTCTTTTGGAGGTTGAGGACATTGAAGACCTCTTCTCCCTGGCCCAGTACTATTACAGCAAGACCCCTCTGTCCCTCCGAAAGGTACGCTGCTGCTCCGTCACCCGACCAGGTAGTCAAACACGGTCCCGCTGTGCAGGGACTCCCTCTTTAGTGATTGGCTATAGCAGAACTCATTGACAGCCACGTTGATTCTGGGTGTGTCTGTGTAGGAGAACCAGAACCTGTTCGGCAGCAGCCTGGTGGCTCTGAAGGAGGAGGACATGGACCTCAGCCAGGCGCTCTGCCTCCCCGTGTCTGTGCCCGAGATCCTGCAGGCCAACCACCTCCAGCAGGTGAGACACGTGTCTGGGTGTCTGGGGGTGTGGAGAGACCGAGGGTCTGGAGGCCTGGGAAAGACTGAATTGCGTCTGTGTGTGTGTGTGTGTGTGTGTGTAGCAGGACGGAGTGCGGTTCTTTGTGGTCGACTGTCGGCCCGCGGAGCAGTACAATGCAGGACATCTCTCCACAGCCTTCCATCTGGACTCAGACCTGGTGAGAAGCGCGATAGAGGGACATGCCTCATTGGACGGTTTGGAGAGGAAGGGCGGGGGTGATAAAGGGAACTGAATTGGGCTATTTGTCGGTCGCTTTGGATCGGAAAGATCCGCGTGAAGTATCAAATGTCAAACTTCGTGTCGATTCCTCTCTTCTCTGTCCAGATGCTTCAGAACCCGTCCGAGTTCGCCCTGTCGGTCAAGTCCCTGCTGGAGGCCCAGAAGCAGTCTCTGGAGTCTGGCTCGGTGGCCAGCGGAGAGCACCTGTGCTTCATGGGCAGCGGGAGGGAGGAGGAGGACATGTACATGAACATGGTCCTGGCCCACTTCCTGCAGGTGAGACCCCCCCCCCAACACACACACACACACAACGACGCACAGAGTTCAGACGCGAGGAGACGGCTGTCAGCCGACCGGGGGGTTACGGTCGAGGGGAAAGCGCTTGTGTTTACCACAGCGACGTGAGCTTGTGGCGTTGACCCTTATCCCACGCTAACTCTCTGGCCGGTGACTTTGTGTGTTCGCAGAAAAACAAGGAGTACGTCAGCATCGCGAAAGGCGGCTTCATGGGTGAGTTTGTTGATCCGCGAGGGGATTGCTGCCCCCCAGGTGAGGCAGGCTGCCCCCCAGGTGAGGCAGGCTGCCCCCAGGTGAGGCAGGTCTGTGTTTAACACGTCTCTCCCCTCGTGTCGCCAGCCCTCCAGCAGCACCTGGCGGACATGAACGTGGATGGTCTCGACAGCTCTTACGTCCACTGGATAGTCAGTACGTCTGGCTCCCACAGTAGTCTGAGCTCGGCTGATGTGAGTCTTACCATCTGGCCCTCCCTCCTCCCTCACACCCTGACCACACCCTGACCACAAACAACTGCCTCTCTTCCCTATTGCTCCACATGACCGTTGTGTTGACTGATTCACTTCCTGTTGAATTTCCCTGCCTTGCTTTTGTTTCGGACATTGTGCCTGGTGTCTGTTGTCCATCTTGTGTTAATCTCTCCCTCCCTCTCCCCCTCTCTCTCTCTCTCTCTCTCTCTCTCTACGCTGACCCAGGGGGAGTCTTTTGGGAGCGCAGGGGAGGGCAAAGGGGTCAAGTCCCTGGTAAACAAGATGACCTTTGCCCTCAAGTCCAAGTCTGTGAACGTGAAGGAGAAGATGATCAGCTTTATAGAGAACACTTCCACACCCGTGGACAGGTAAATTGTTCCCATGCCCCTGAGCCGAACCCAAACTCTCTCTCGCCTTGAGCTTCTCTAACCAGGCAAAACACTGGTTACATTCACCTCCAGTAAATCAACAAATAATCATTCACCGATATTGTTTGAATTTTGTTTATTAAATACAATTAATGTTGTTGTGTTACGAGCAGCTTTGATGTAACCCTGACTGTCCTCGGCTTACCGTACTTTGTGCCTTATCCCATGCTAGAATATCTTTCACTCTGCCCTGGCCAGAGAAGGGGATACTAGATCGGTAAGAGTTCATCACCAGCTTCGAACTGTGTCTCACTAGCATGAACACTGGATCCAGCTCTGGGGAGCCTGGCTGTCTGGGGGGGGCGAGCCAGATGAGTGGAGCCTGGGCCTGAGCCTCACTAACGCATGCTTATTAACACAACGTGTAACACTCTCCACCTAGCTGCCCGGCACTTACTTACTCACTCGCATCATCATCCCCAGTCCAGAGCTGTCATCTGGATGGACCATGATGCACTGCTCCTAGGACCTCAGGGTCACCTTGTGTCACGGGGGTGTCAGCATCCCTTCTCACTAACAGTATCCAGCTGACTGTGTCGGCGATGTGGAGCAACCCCGTGTCTGTGCGTGGGCCTCACCTCAGTCCTCGTCTCACTCTGTCTGGCTTCCTGTCTCTTCTGGAGGGAGATCCCAATCTCGGCCTTTCTTAGAGCACTCGCCTGTAGTTTCCTGTTCGTGACGAGCCCTAGCCTCACAGGTGCTAACCAGGGCTGTGGGCTTCTGCCTGGTCCTCTACATCCGCAGCGTCACGTTCGGATTACAGCCCTGGATACCACTCCTGATCATGTGCACTCTGTGTCTGTCCGGGTGTGTCTTAAACCCCATTTCTTCAACGTAGTGAAGCTGACTTATCTTGGATGTGTCTGACAGTTGGCCTGGAGGTCACATCTGAACGCACGGCTCATGCTGCAGTCCTCAGTGCCTTACGTATGTGTGTGTGTGTGTGTGTGTCTGTGTGAGTCTGAGGAATCCTCTCACTGTATTCAATGTAACACATGGTGTATGTCCTTCCATAGGTCTGTCTGGTTGTGTAACACAAGTATACACAACTACTGTTGTTGTTGTTGTTGTGAGTCTACTAACAGCGTGTGCCTCGGCGGTGCGTGTTCTAAGGCTCCTTTGTGTGTTTGTCCCTGGCAGGCATGTGAGCAGCAGCGACCGGGTGGGGAAGCCGTACAGGGGGGTGAAGCCCGTCTTCAGCATCGGAGACGAGGAAGAGTATGACACAGGTAAAAACCAGCCTCCCGGAACCAATCAGCGATCAGGACACTGCCACGTCCTTCCAACGCCAGCCTGGTTCCGTCCTAAGGTGGTCTCACCAAACCCGTACCCTGACTCACCCCCTCCTCCTCCGCAGACGAGATCGACAGCTCGTCCATTTCGGACGACGACAGGAAGGAGATCGTCAACATCCAGACGTGGATCAACAAGCCGGACGTGAAGAATCACATTCCCTGCAACGAGGTCAAGGAGACGGGTCACATGTTCCCAAGGTCCGACACGTCTTTCGAAAACACATTAAGGGATCAAATTGCCAATAGTGAAAGAGAACACAGCTCTTTTCCTTTTCAAGTAATGGTGAACGTGGCGTCTTTCTACACTGTCTTCTCAGTGCCATATCCTTCAGCAGTCACATGAATGTCTATATGATCGGTATGACTTGAATGCAGACCCAGACTAACAGGTTCAGAATTTCAGGTTCAGGCTTTAGAATGACCTTTTCTTTTAGAGGCTTCTCTGAAAAGAAAACTCCCCACAAAATATTGTAGTTTTAAAAAAAAATAAGTGTACGTATTAGTTCGATATGTTGTGTGACTAAAAAAGCCCCGGTTCTCTTGTCTCTCTCAGCCACCTGCTGGTAACGGCCACACACATGTACAGTCTGAGGGAGATCGCCTCGCGGAAGGGCTTCGCCTACATCCAGTCGAGGCAGCCGCTCAACTCCGTGGTGAAGATCACCTCCAAGAAGAAGCACCCGGAACTCATCACCTTCAAGTTCGGCAGCAACAACACGGCCGGAGTGGAGATCTCTGCGGTTGAGAGGTAGGAGGCTGGATGACGTCTGAGCAGGGCTCTCAAATAATAGTCTCTGCTGACTAAGTGGAGCTATCATTTTCTCACCTTCTAAGAGAAAAAAACTGTAGTTGATTAAACTGTAGTTGACAGCTTGTATTGTGATATACATAAACAAGGAGTATTCAATAACTATTCAGTACAATTTTACAGTGGCCCTCAAGTGCAAAACACCACCCCTAATATCATCAGGCATCATCAGCATCCCCCAAATTAAAACACTCCCCACAAATACAGTCAACTCCCCCCAAATAGGATGACTTGCTCACCTCCCCCCAATACAAAGACACGCTCCTCCAAATGGAAAACGACATTACATTAACTCAAAACCACATTACATTAACTCAAATCGGAAATGGTTGGTACAACACTTTCGTCGCTGAATGGATGCAGTAACTAACAGGGAATAAGAAATTGATCGACAGAAGTACGAAATGCAATAGCCTGACAGAGTTACGTGCACCAGGACAGTTGTTTAGCTATCGAAGCAAGCAGGTAGCAAGTAGGCCTATTTATGCAAAAGTATAAATTGCGTGTTAAGAAGCACTGTTTCGACAGCGCCATTGGGCTGCGCTTCAATTCTGCCATCTAGTGGTTTAAAGTGTGAATTACAAGTGCAGTTCTCACAGTAAAGCGCAGCCCTATGGAACAGGTTTTTAAAAGTTGAGATACAGTAATGTAATGTTGTTTTCCATTTGGGGGAGTGTGTCCTTGAGGTGAGCAAGTCATCCTATTTGGGGGGCGTTGACTCGTATTTGGGGGGAGTGTTTTCATTTGGGGGATGCACTCATATTAAGAGGTGTGTTTTGCACTTCAGGGTCACCGTACAATTTACATCTATAAATAATAATAGAAAATGTGTGCGAGCACAAACACACCAATAACACGAATGCAGAGTACAGTAAGGTCGATGTGATATCCTTAAACACACCCTCGTTCTCTCCCCAGGTATCTAATTCCAAACGCAGGCGACGCCACCAAGGCCATCAAGCAGCAGATCATGAAAGTTCTTGATGCCCTCGAGAGCTCCTAAGCAGAGAGAGAGAGGCTGTAGGGGCACCTTGGACGTCCAGAAGAAGACCTGCTGCAGAGGGGTGTGTGTGTGTGTGTGTGTGTGTGTGTGTGTGTGTGTGTGTGTATGTCAGCTGAAGGCAAGATGTGCCCCCTCCCTCCCCCGCCTCTCCTCTCGGGACACCTCCCAGCTACAGTCACGGTTCACCTCTCCCCCCCCCCTGGGGGCGCGGGGTCATGGAGGTCAACGGATGACCTGAAGAAACGTTGGACTGTGCTTATTGAGAAACTGTGGTGCTCCCCATCACTATTCTCCTCATACTAATTCAACTAGGTTATGTTTGAATTTTCTTTTACATTTCTTTCTTTTTGGGGAGGGAAATAACTGTCCAAAGGTGGGTTATGATTGCATTACGGGGTTCTGTCTTGCCTTAAATCAAGCCCGATAATCTTCCAGTGTCACACATGCAGAAAGTGTAGGATGAGAGGTCCTGCAACATTGGGCCACTGAGGGCCAGTAGCTGTTTCCTTGTTTATCGTAGGACTTAAAGATATCACAACTGTCCACGTGGAAACAGTCATTAGAAATGTAAGCAGTGTTTGGATCAGGAGACCAGTATTGTTGCTTAAGTCCATTTAGAGTTAAGTCAAGGATCCAAAATGGATTGGTGTTTTCCCATTGGTCGGTCTCTTATACAACAGTGTCTTGGTTTGTTAGATTCAAGCTTTGAAAATAAAAGGTGATTCACGTAAATTATTTGTTAAAGAAATTGAGTGCTAAGGAGTTATTAGACTAGCGAACGACTCCGTATTATTTGGATTAATAGCAGCACAATTTTCAATAGCCTTCTCTGTATTTTCAAATAGGAAATCATCTCTTTAAAGGCTGAGTTTGCGATGTCACAGGGTTCAGTTCAAGTCCATTCTCGAGTCGATCTGGTTTAGAAACTTGTTTGATGTAACGTGACAACTGTTTTTGATACTTGTCCTTAAGGAAGTTTTTATTTCCAGCTCACAGCCTTAAATAGAAATGATTTGAGGATGTTTATAAATATGTACTGTATATATTGTAAACTGCTCCATATCAAAAACGGATATTTGCAACACTTTGAACTCTTGGTGTATCCAGACAGTACTGATATGCGGTTGATATTTAACCGGTTGCTGACTAGTCCGACCAGCCTCCTCTTGAGGGTCTCCTGTTCATTGACTAAAGTGTAAACCATTTATAAAGTGTTTATGAAACCCTGAATGTCTCTGGTTTCTATGTGTATTGTAACAATCCTGACTCTTTTAGATGGGTTAGAAATATACTATAGTGTTTAGGGGCAGACCACCAGGATCCATTCTTTTCAACAGAGATGTGCTATATGGACAAAAGTATTAGTACACCTGACTATCACACCTCTGAGTTTCTTGTGTCTTTCATTCCAAAATTACAGGCAATAATATGATTTTTGGTCAAATGTTGTGATCAAGGTGGGCGCAATTTTACACGGAGGCAAGCTCTCACCTTATTGGAAGTTGATAACACGCCCCTGGCATTTCATAATAAGAGTCATATTTAACAGCCAGGGACACTAGTATGATAACGTGGATAATCATTCCTACAAAATATACACATATTAGGCCTACTAAATCATATGAGAGGGCCTGTTAAGGCTTTCTGAAACTGAAGTACGGAATGTAGTATTAGAGAGAAGCCCAATACTTTTATTCTGAATAAAATAACGTAGTCGAAAGGACCGGATGTTGATCCAAGATCAAATTCCCCTCATTGATGTGAGCACCAGCGTTAACCTGGCATTAAATACCTCTCCACACACCTATGTCTGCTTTGGCTAAAGCAATGTCGAGTAAGTGAACATAACAGACAAGTTATTGCATTTATTAATGACTAGCGAGATGGACAATTTTACAGACCCGCTGTTGTTGCAGAGCTTGTTGATTCAAGTAATATAGCACTCAAGTAAAAGACTGATAGGTTATTAACGTAATAGCTATTGTAACTTCACTTGCCCATAGACCTGATCTACTTAATCGAGTGGAAGCTTATACGCAACGACAGTCAAGCACATTGTCATATGATTGGGATTTATTTAGAGGTCCAATAGCCTACAGTTAATACTTTTTGTCACAGAGTTTCGCTTGGCAGTGGTTCAGTTGCACGTCACCAAGGTGAAGGCTGACAATCTGTCGAAGGCTCGCGGGTTGATCAAGGAGGCAGCCTCTCAGGGCGCTAAAGTGGTGGTTTTACCTGTGAGTCGAGGTACTTCATTTTGTGACGAGGAGAACAATTGATAAGGCACTGAAACCAATCGGGTTTCTATTCATCCCAATCTTTTTGGACACACAGGAGTGCTTCAATTCACCTTACGGAACTGGCTTTTTCCCTGAATATGCGGAGAAGATCCCAGGAGAGTCCACACAGGTGTTGTCGGAAGCAGCCAAGGAGAATGGGGTGTATCTGGTAGGAGGTGAGAGGAGGATTGGTCGCACCTGTACACTTTCCTCATCTCTGTCCTCACCGATGATCCGAGCCATGTACATCTAGACAAGTAGTACATATATAGTATACGTAGTCAGTCATATCTGTTTCTACAAATCCTTAATGAGACTCAAACATAGTGTGTCATATAAGATGTGTGTGGTATCTCTCCAGGCTCCATCCCAGAAGAGGATGAGGGGAAGCTGTATAACACCTGCGCAGTGTTCGGCCCTGATGGCAGCTTGGTGCTCAAGCACAGAAAGGTGGGCCTGCTCTGCTCTCAGCTGGCCTCTGATTGCTTCACCACGGTGCAATTTACCCTTGGGGATAAATAGAGCTGGTTCAGTCTGTTTGTCTGCATGCCTGCCACAGAAAGACACCAAATTTGCTCACATACCATTTTCACTCCTTTCGTTGACATTTGCTCCACAGTCGATATTCTGGTTTGTCTGTTTGGCTAACTGTCCCTCCTTTTAAAGATACACCTCTTCGACATCGACGTTCCCGGGAAAATCCGCTTCCAGGAGTCGGAGACGCTCAGCCCTGGAAGCGGCCTATCGGTGTTCGACACACGTACGCGTCCTCTTAAACCTCTCCCCCGACCTTGTAGTTCAGCATCCTGTTCTGACAGGAAGTGGGTTTCTCTGTTGTGTTTCAGCGTACTGTAAGGTCGGTGTCGGGATCTGCTACGACATCAGGTTTGCCGAGCTCGCACAGCTCTATGCTAAGAAAGGTGCGGGTGAACGGAAGGGCTTCATATCTGTATAAGATTTATATACTGTTATAAATCGATATCAAACTCAACTCTACCAAATGCTACCCTCTGGAACCAGGCTGTCAGCTGTTGGTATATCCCGGCGCCTTCAACATGACTACAGGACCGGCTCATTGGGAGCTGTTACAGAGGGGGAGGTCAGTCAGTGCCCGAGGATGTCTCTGATGTGATATAATCATCTATTTTTTCACTTTGTCATCTACCTTGGTTGTATGATTAACTTATGCTGACAGATGCTCTATTCTCCTGTCTCGCTCAGGGCAGTTGATAACCAGGTTTATGTGGCCACCGCCTCTCCTGCTCGGGACGAAACGGCTTCTTATGTAGCCTGGGGTCACAGCTCTGTGGTCAACCCGTGGTAAGGAAAAATGAATGAATGGAGAAATAATGATAAAAAACGTATAAAAATAAGTTCTGGTGGTATTATCGTTTGTGATGCCAATTTCCAGACACACAATTTCTCAAAAACAGTGGTCACGTGGATTGTGTTCTCTCTCTAGGGTGAGGTTCCCGGAGGTAGTGGGTGTTAATGGATTTGTGTGTGCGTGTGTTCATTAAAGATACACGCACACAAACACACATGCACACACACACACACACACACAGTATGAATGTGCTGTCTTCAATTCCAGGGGTGAGGTGATCAGTAAGGCTGGGTCAGAGGAGACCGTTGTTTACGCTGACATCGGTGAGTGGCGGAGTGGCAGTCATCTGTAGGCCACCAGTAATCGATCAGGAAGTTGTACATACATAGACGGATCAATGAGTAAACAAATGGCGTGAGAGTGGAAACCAAACATCCTGATGTGTGAAAAACAGCCCTCGGGCAGCAAATGACAAAACATCCATGTCATTGTCATGTCATCACGAATTACAGAATCGTAATGTAGTAACCCCCTTGCAGGGCTAATTTGACTGATCTTCGACCCCGACCCCGCCCCCTCTCCTGACCCCTCCCCTCTCCTCGTGCTTTTCGCAGACCTGCAGTACTTGGCGGACGTCCGTCAGCAGATCCCCATCACAGCCCAGCGCCGTGGCGACCTGTACTCCGTCAACGCAGTGCAAGAGGGCTGAACCCATGCCACGTTGCCATGGAAACATTGAGGGCTGGGGAGAGGTCAGAGTCCCTTCGAGGATGAGGGTTTGAATCCTTCCCGCCCCCCCCAAATCTTGTCGGAAGAGAAAGACATAGTGATGTATAGAGATCTGTTTGTGCCTAAAATGATTTATAATGTATTTTATTATGACTCGTCTTTAATCAGAGGTCCTTAGTAGTTAGCTGAAGATGTCAAGCTGCTTGTATTGAAATTAACGTTTTGCACTGTAACATGTCATCTTAAAGCAGAAAACAGGGCATTTGGTGTATAAGCTGGGGTGCCACAACAAGTATCTGCTTACTGTTTGTACGTTGAATATCAATGAATGAGCAGAGCCAGATTGACTGAACTTCTTATAACACAACAGACGGCAACAGAGTACAGAGTAGGTCACAGAGAGAGGAGCCGAAAGGGGAACAAGCGAGTCCTTTGTGTGTTTTGAAAGCCTACAATTCAAATAAAAAAAGAAATACACTGTCCGTCCTTTCAATAACTTTGTACAACACATACAACCAATGCAAGACCTGTACATATTCACAGTATGTACAGCGCAGTACACATTTACAAAGAGTAACCTTGTCAGAGCACAATGTGGGCAATGGTGAGAAGACTTGATCTATTTCCTCTTCAACCAGAATGTTTGAAGGTCATGTGATCACCTCCAACCAGAATGTTTGAAGGTCATGTGATCACCTTCAACGAGAATGTTTGAAGGTCATGTGATCCCCTTCAACCAGAATGTTTGAAGGTCATGTGATCACAAACATGTTCTAGTGTTCCACTCTAATCACAGGTTGGTCTCAGTTAGAGGGTCCATCACTTCCACTCTCACCATCCGAGTCTCTGGATCGTCTTCAGAGCTCTCACTCACCCCTGGTTCACACACAATATAAGAAATAAGACAGACACTTAGCCATGCCATAACCTTTCAGTTCAATCATGACTCATGAGTTGCATAGGTGTTTTTATTGAGTGCACATGTTGAGTGCATACTAACTCAACACAAGTGACAGAAAAAAGGCAGTTGTGTTCCGAAGGCTATCCTAACAGTGGAATAGTGTAAATCAATGATAGCAGAGTAGAATGAAAAAGGACAAAAACATACCCATTTCTGTGTTGTGGTCCTTGTGGGCCCTGTCCTGTTGGATCTGGTAGGCTAGGGCAGCCACTACCATGGCTGACACCACCACACAGAGAGCTGTGCTGAATACCCACAAGGCCTCAGTGGCTCTCCCCACCACAGGGCTGGGCTGGACCCCATCTGAGCACCAGGAACAAGGTCACAAAGAAGAGCACCGTTCAAGAGACCCGTTCGTTTTTAGTATCAAAACACTGCAGAAATTGCTCTTAGAATAAGGAATGATGCTCGTATTCACTCACAACAGTGAATAACTCAAATACATTTGCTTGGGGATGGACTTAAGTTTGTGACGGTGAGTGAGTTCTCATGCCTCTTGAAGCACTGTGTTAGATTAATATACGTTATTGACATACTCACTGCTGGTGGCAGTTAAGGTCTCGTTCATGGACGGGTTTTCTATGCTGCATGACACGCTAACGTCCTGGGAAATGTTGACAACCAGCTGGCTGGTGATGTTGTAGAGCTGAGACTCGGGGAGAAGCGCAAAGTCTGTCCAGACTGAGCCCTCGGGAGGCTGCTCAGTCTCGTTGATCCGCCAGCGCACAGCAGGTTTGGGGAAACCTCCTCTAGAGTGACACAAGAAACGCGTCTCGTCCCCTTCCCCCGCATCCTCCCTCAGCAGCAGCGGAAACGAGAAACTGGCTGCGGAGAGAGAGAGAAAGAGAGGACGGGACTGTATTAGTTCAGTATGGTCATACCGACCAGGTTAATCAAAATAGATATTTCATCAGAAGTAAAGGTTTCATTAACCCACCCCCTTTTGAATCTGTAGGCCTATTTAACGGCTGCATCCTTGTTCATTTAAAAAATGTAGCACACATTTGACAACAAACTTACGCCACTGTCTTTTATCATCACTGACCTGCGGTCCACAGACACACCGTGCACACCGGAGAGCTGTGGTTCCCCCCAGGGAATGTGAGGTACAGGCTGTAGGTGTTGGAATCTGTCGGGACTACCATGGACAACTGCAGGGAGAAGTTGCCTGTCTGCGGTGCCGTTTCTGAGACTTGGGTGCTGCTTCTGCTGGACACTGTCCATGTATCCTGGCTCCCCCCTCCCCAGACCGACCTGTGGACCACGTCTTTGGCTCTCCTCCATTCCGCCGAAAAGTTTAGAGCTCTTAGCGTGAGTGCTCCGTCATAGATACACGGAAGTAGGACCGGCTCTCCGATAATGGCCTGGACACATTCTTCACCTGTATGTGGAGAGGCAGGGAGGGACAGTAGTCAGATAATCGTCTCTCTCCTTTGGAAATAAGAAACATTTGTATAAATAAAAAGTATTAAAAAGAAACAAAACCCTTCTTACCTAAAGGTGAACTGAATCTTATGAGGCCGAGGAGAAATCCCGTGCGCCACAATGTTGACATTTGCCCGCACAGGGCAGTTTTACGCACGGCTAGTCGGCTCCGTCAAGTTGATAGAAGGCAACCACAATCCTTTATTTAGAAAAAATGTGCCTAGTTACCATGTCCATTCACTTTCTTCAACTTACATTCTTGACTTCACTGCTAGTTCCTTGATCGGCATCTTTGAGGGAAAGATCTTCCCAATGCAGGCATCGTCTACCAGTGACACACCTTTACATCCAGCGTCAGAGGAATGCTAAATCGGTCGTGCACCAACTTGTTTGTTTCACCATACCTGTTTCACCATGACTGTGACCTCCTTCACGAGCAATCATGGAAAACTATAACCATCCCAAACATCCACTGCATATATCAGTTCAAGTGTGTTGGCTATTTATTAAAAATAACAACATAATAATGATGGATTATAATACCCCAGAGTACTTTTGCAAGTGACAGTAGATATCATTGATAACGCTATTTTATACACCCAAACAATTACTTAAAGGATTGGTGACACAGTATCCTAATGTGTACATCTGTGCAGTAGTCTATCCACGGCCGGCCCTGGGGTTTTAGGGGCCCTTTGATTGGTCCCCTAAGGGGGCCCTTTGATTGGTCCCCTAAGGGGGCCCTTTCATTGGCATTTAAAAAACACAAATGTTTAATTTGTTTATTGGGTCGGGCCGGCCCTAAGTCTATCCATTGGTCAGTGCTATTGCGTCCTAGGCACATTCGAGAGAGCTCAAATACTGCTGACGAACGTCTGTGTCATCAGCTGGTCGGTTATAAGCCTTCCACACTGGTTCCCCCACAAAGAGTCTCATGGCTTTAGTGTAGTTCTGTGGGAGAGAAAAAAAACACAAACCGGCCATTGATTTACAGTTAATCCCTGTTCGAGCATTTTCTAATGACAACGTGATCCTGTGAAAATCACACAGTTCTGATAAAGGCTACTCTACAAATGGTACATCATCTAGTTGAGGTGACTTTTGTAAAGGGCCATTCATGTACCGTCTCGTCCATAGTAAATCTGTGGTAGATCCCAGCAGGTAGAGTAATCATGTCTCCCTTGACCATCAAGATCCTGATCCAGCGATCTTCCTTGTCCCTCACGTCAAAATAAGCTCGGCCGTCCAAGATGTAGCGGATCTCATCATCTAAATGGAGATGTTCCTCAAAGAACATCTTCAGCTGGAAGAGAGGAGAACATTTCACTGACAGGCTAAAGGTATCCAAACTGAGTCATCAGTTTGTTTTGTTTCTATGACAACATTAACTTGACAAAACACGGTGATGAAGCCCTCCCCAGCAAGAGCTTTTCTGCCAGAAAAGACGCCTTGGTAGACACAGGTTGAGGCATGGTTACCTTATCCTCATAGTTGGGTAGTGTATCCTTGGCGATGGTTATGATATCTGAATATGAGAAGCCATGGTCTTTTCGAATCTTCTCCAGTTCAGGATCCGTTTCATAAATATCTGCATTTAACTGAAAAAGAAAGGTAAGAGTTCAGAAAAACAAGTGTTAGCAAGATATGCACTGGCTCCAGGATATATGAAATACTTTTTACTGTAGCTTTGCGTCACCGGATGTGGGGAGGTCAGATAGGGCCACTGAAAGTTTGAATGAATTCTATTAGGCTGCTGTATGGGCTAGTTAAAAACTGTAATTATGAGAGTTAATGAATCGCATACTGATATAGCCTACTTATTTTATGGTTAATATGACTAATTATCTGATGTGCTTAGACTACCGGTGCAGTTAACTTTTTCCGTAAAAAATAAATAGCCTACATTCTAGAGTAGACAATATGCGACTCGCGAGGCAAGGCTAGTGATTGTATAAAAACGTGCATAATGCATGAATTGCACAGAAACTGCAGACTTCTGTGCCACATTCAATAAAAGCTCACACTTAGCGTTAGTTAAACATTAAACAGTCACACTTAGCTGTTTACTAGCCATATTTTTGCTCGGCAAACTGTTGTTAATATAATTTAGCTACCTTAAAGGAGAAAATGCCAAGCTTTTGTAAGACTTCACAAGACACGGGCTGGTTTGGATTTAGTTTATGAGGCATTCGCTGATCTTCATCAGAGTCGTCGATATACCATGCATGTAAAGCCATAGCCGATAGTGTTTTCGATTGAACAAAATAGTTATTCTTCTTCTTCTAGTTTGAGGTTGTTTGGCAGTTGTACGGTGGCCCTGAAGTGCAAAACACCTATGGAACGAGTTTTAAGGGGCACTGTTTCGACAGCGCCATTGGCTTGCGCTTCAATACCGCTATCTAGTGGTTTAAAGTGTGAATTACAAGTAAATTTCTCACAGTAAAACACCAGATGGCGATGGTAAAGCGCAGCCCTATGGAACAGGTTTTTAAACGTTGAGTTACAGCAATGTAATGTTTTCATTTGGGGGATGCACTCATATTAGGGGTTTGCACTTCAGGGCCACCGTACAGTTGGCATCCACAAAGTTACATCACTGCCCCCATCAGGGTTTTCCCTCGGTGTCCGTTTTCGCCCCAACACTGGTGCTGATTTTTTTGTTTTGTTCAGAGGTTTTAAAATTACATCAAAAAATGTAAGCATCGAGTTCAGTCACAATGGTCATGACAAACACAGAATAACACACATGATGGCAGGACATTATATCAGGTTAAAAAGAAGGCCTGATCTAATGTGTATCCCCTTTGAAACTTTTGCTAGAAAAGAGCCGTGGATCTTGTCCACTAAAATGTTTTATTTAAAAGATTATGATATAATCTATATATATATATATATATATATATATATATATATATATATATATATATAATGTTGTTCACTACTTTTTACAACCACGAGAAGGAGCAATCGACATTCGAAGCTTTTAGTTGCACCGGAAAATACCAACAAAGAAGCTGTAATAACTCGACATGCGCCTTGCCTAAGGGTGTCCGTCGTTTGACAGCAAGGATGCCAACACATTACCTACATTTAGATACACATATTACTCTGGAATCTACAAATGTAGATAGATACGATGTCAGCCATAAAGTACGGAATTTTAGGGATTTGCAGAATAACACGCTGTGTTCCAAAGAGGACGTATGCATGGAGTTTAAACAAACCTATCTGGGACTCAAACACACGAATCTCCTCGAAGTTATCTGCAGAGAACTTCAGAGGTCACAAGTCACTATGCCACGGACTTGTTAAGACACAGTATGGACAACACACTGTTTACCCCTTGCTATGTAGAACGTTTTCAAAATCGATGCGCAAGTTCAAGAGTAAAAAGTACACAGGGGATAGTGAGGAAGAGGAGGATGGACAAGATGATGTCATTGATGATAGCGAGGTAGAGGAACTCTTCCAGCAACATATTCCGTCAGGTATCGGAGATGGAGACCACCGGATCTTCATCGTCCATCCGGATGTGAAATGGGGGAAGAAAAAGCAGTACCTCACCACAGGTAAAAATAAAAACAACCAACAGCCTATTGCTATAAAGAACAGCAACTGTCTGTGGAAACTATCCTTCGTTGTATGCTAGCTAGTGTCTCCTCTCGTCTTCTTTCCCAGCTAAGCTGATGATGGAGGAGGCGGTGGGTCTGGTGAACACCTTGCAGAACTGGAGAGTGGTGGAAAAGATCATCCTCTCCACCAAGACTCCCGAGAGTAAGAGGATCTTCGGCAAGGGGAACTTTGAGCTTCTCACAGGTCAGCTCATACCATCTTCCTATTACATTTATGACTTCCTGTTTCTCTCTAAGGCACGAAATGTAAGTTAAATGCCTGTTTTCTTACCAGAGCACGTCAGGAGAACGCCAGGTGTGACAGCTGTGTTCGTCAACGTGGAGCGTCTGTCCCCTGTCTCTGAGGTAAGCCCGTGTTTGTCCCAAAGTGGAGGATGGCGGTGTTGTCATTTCTGTGTGTGACCCTGTTTCCTGTCTCTTCAGAGGGATTTGGAGGAAGCTTGGGGTGTGAAGGTGCTTGACAGATATTCAGTCGTCCTCCACATCTTCCGATGCAATGCTCGAACCAAGGAGGCCAAACTACAGATTTCTCTGGCAGAGATACCATTGTTAAGGTACTATAAGAGCCAGCCAATACAAAGCTCAACCACACTGAAGTTTTTCAGATGCTGTGACAAATAATCTGAGATTTAATATGCAGTTAGGCCCACAGCGCCATCTACTGTCAATATAATGAACGTCCATTTAATCACATTATTATTCAGACACCAATTAATGTTGACAGATCCCGCCTAAAACATGAAGTGTCTAACCTGGACCAGCAAGGAGGAGGCTCCAGATACATCATGGGTTCAGGTAATACTGCCGCTGCAAAGCAAATAAAGTTTATTATTTCTGAATTTGTCACACTTTTGACTCATCGCCCCCGTTTCCCCATCTCATTGTCCCCCCTCCCTCCGGTCGCCTAGGCGAGACTCTGTTGGAGGTGCAGCAGAGGCTGTTGAAGGAGAGAGAGCAGAAGATCCGTTCCGCTCTGGAGCGCCTGAGGAAGAAGAGGCACATTCTCCGGGCCCAGCGCAAGCACCGAGACTTCCCCATCATCTCCGTCATGGGCTACACCAACTGTGGTGAGGCGCGGCTCCACACCGCACACACCACACAGCTGAATCACCGCGACCCCGTCGCTCCCCCACTGAGCTGCATCGCTCCCGTCCCCCCTCCTCGTCCCCTCCAGGGAAGACGACCCTGATCAAAGCGCTGACGGGCGACGCGGCGCTGCAGCCCAGAGACCAGCTGTTCGCCACCCTGGATGTCACGGTCCACGCGGGCTCGCTGCCCAGTCGCATGACGGTGCTGTACGTCGACACCATCGGCTTCCTGTCTCAGCTCCCCCACCAGCTCATCGACTCCTTCTCCGCCACGCTGGAGGACGTGGCGCACTCTGTACGTACGCCCCGCACACAAACACCTGCCTCGCCATATCCCCATCACCCCCTCTGTATGTTAAGTCATTGACTGGAGACTAACCTAGCTTGCCATGTCGCACGGTCACCCCTTAGGGACTCTGCTACACCACACAGAAGAGTCACTGATGACCTTGTCATGTCACTGTCGCTCTGCAAGGTCCTAGTGCCCCAACGTCCCAAACCACTTTCTGAACCCCTGGAGGGGATGGGTTGGAGCTGTGCATATTCAGCCTCCTAAGCAGTTGTCTATGACTCATATCCTCACAGAGAATGCCCCCTCTCCACAGGACCTCATATTACATGTCCGAGACATCAGCCACCCGGAGACGGTCAACCAGAAGGTGAACGTGCTGAACGTCCTGGAGAACATGCAGATCCCAGAGAAGCTACTGAGCTCCATGATAGAGGTCCACAATAAGACTGACCTGGTCGACAAGTAAGGACCGACATCAACCCTCATCCCAACATCAACCCTCATCCCAACATCAACCCTCATCCCAACATCAACCCTCATCCCAACATCAACCCTCAATTTGATGTTCATGAAAGCTTAATGCTGTCCTCCTCACTGTAGCTACGAGCTGTCTGAGCCCAGCGCCCTGCCCATCTCTGCCTTGAGAGAGCATGGCCTCGATAGACTGAAGCAGACTGTCGAGGAGGCGATTGTGAAGTCAACAGGAAAACAAGTCTTGGCCCTCCGAGTAGACCTCAGCAGCTCCCAGTTAAGGTGAGCTTTTACGATCCGCTGCAGTTAGATACTGTAATTATTTCACTCCAACAATCTAAATGTTTTTTATCATTAATTAAATGAGTACAGTGTAGTAATATGGATATATAGGTTACAGTATACTGCAAGCGTGTTGTTATAGTAGTGGGTGTGTGCCTGTGTGTGTGTGTGTGTGTGTGTGTGTCGATCGACAGTTGGTTGTACAAGGAGGCAACCGTCCAGGAGGTGAACGTTGAGGCAGATGAAGGCTCCGCTGTCGTCAAGGTGATCATCAGTGCAGCTGCACATGGACGCTACAAAAAACTGTATCCACAGTTAGCAACGCAGCATCAAGACGGTTAGCAACCCTACTTTGCACTCAAGTAAACCAAAGTGAACTTTGACATCTGCCCCATGACAGATATTGACCCTAGACTGAAATGTATTCGTAATATCACGAAATATACTGAAGGAAATTACACTGTCTTGGATCGTATCATAAGATGTATTTATTGTATATCTTTGAAAAAACAGTAAAGTAACCATGTATTTTGCATACAATACCTCAAGTATTTCATTTTAAACCTCTGTTAATTGTCATGTACCAGTGTGAACATGGATGTAAAACAGAATGGACGTAGGCTTATTGTGTCAGAATACTCTACAGAAATATACACTAAGACTTTAGGCTACAAAGCAAAGACGTTTCCATTACTCCTTGTAAATATTATTATATATATCACCCTGCAGCTAGAATTATTTTGGGGGGGGGGAAAGGCTCTTCACTGCAGAGGCTTATTGCACATATATGTCTTTACATCTTTGCAAAATATGCCCATGTCTACACTTACAAAGAAAAGGATACAGAATAGGAGGTATGGTATATATCGGTTGTATTAGAAGGACTGTAAGGCACACTAAACATTGACTGGTCCCAAAGCTAGTCAGGCTAGTCAGGCTTCTGTCGCAAGAGTTTTTTGTTAAGTGCAATGACCAGAGGACAGATTGGGAGTGGCCCCACAAAGTCCCCAGCGATGATGTTGAGGCCTTGTGCTTGTGGACCAGGGCTCTGCTCCCCCAGCCAGCTCTTCAGACTCTCCCAGTTCTGCTTGGTCAAAGTCCGCAGGGACTGTCCTGGGTGCAGGGCGATGTGACCCCGGCTTGCGGTCAGGTTCAGACCGGCAACAAACAACCCTTCTGGAAGAACAGAGAACCGGAATCAAACCAAGATCGTCACGTGTAATCTCCAGATACACACCTTCCTCTTATTTGGATTTGAACTATTTAGTCCCATATGCTGTTTAACTTGTAAATCGTTGCACTGACTCGTTTGGTATGTAAGTAGCAACACCACTTCAGGAAACGCACCTGGACGGCCAAGGCCTTTCTGCCAGTCTAAGTAGCTCTCCAGCTCCTCCGCTGTGGGCTTATTGGCCCATAAGTACGGGATGGCCGGCCACAGCTCCGGGTGTCTGGCCGCACACTGGGAGTCGTAGGACAGAAGGACCTGATGCCCAGACGCCCACAGGCTCCTCAAGGTCAAGGATGTCTCCTGTACAGACACACAAGTGTCTCTCAGCACACGGCCATCACTCGTAAAACATTCCCTGTTACATATACATCCACTATCACTTTGATTCAAACAAACAAAACACTACCTTCAGCTGGAACGTCAGGGGCCACGATAGGTTTGGCAAACAAACTGTATGTGTGTCACACATGTAAAAGCTACGTTTTGAGCAACGCATGCAAAGAACCAAGCTTACCTTGCAAGGACAGAGTTTAGGGCCAAATAATGTCTTCAGTGATGAAATGAATGTCTCGTGGAGTTTTTCACTCAGGCCCCCAAAAAGTCTGCAGGCGAGGATCACCACCTCCTTAGGGTGAGACTCCAACCATTCGACAACTTCACTCAACGCTGCCTACACTCGTGAGACAATAACAACATACCGTTTAAATCTACATTGTAACACACCGATCACACGTCTAGATTCGTTTTCATTGTATTTTTCATTCATAACCATCTACTTACCAGGACAGTCACGTAAGTATATATGATGTGGGTGAAGTACAAGGTGTCAGATGGGTCATTAGGTTTGTGGGCAATCCGAAGATCAAAGTATCGAATTCCCATTGAAAGTTGGTCCACAATACATTTATCCTGTTGCGATGCAACAAAAGTACAATCATGAAATACATGAACCAACAGAAAATACTAACTTTTACTAGCAGTCTGGATACAATATTTTACATGCCAGTAGCTGGCAATGTAAGGAAACGATATTATCATTTTCTCAGCGCGAGCGTGGGACCTGAGTTGTAGTCCATCTGAAGATAGCAGGACGCGTGACACAGTAGAACAGTGCGTCCAGAAGCCTGAAAGCGTCCGACTCAGACCCCACGAGCGGGGAAGTGATATCTAGACAGTAGCTCATGGCATCATGACTTCCTATTGATAAAGAAATAGCTCAAAAACGTGACATGTTTCCACGAATACAACATTAAATCATCAGCTTTGCCTATAGGGTTTAATTAATTAACATACAAAATGCAATTAGCCTACGGAAACGAGGTTGTTATGAGCGTTTTTACCAGGTATAGCGAGGCTTGTAATGGGGACGTCCCACAGCTCGGCAGGTAAACTTGACATCCATTCCTCGTAGTTCTGGTCCATCTCAGAAATCATTGGGACGCTCTCATCAGATGTCATGACAGCACCCAACCTGCCCCTAAACATTTAGTACACAAACGTATAAATCAGATCTCGAACAGTGATTTAATGCCTTTAGTCATGAGCAGTCTACTCTCAGTTCCATTTTTGAAAGCAATAATCCACATGACCACGGCTCTATCACGTCGTAACCTGAAAAGCAGGAACTCGTGGCAAAATACCTTTTTTACAGTTCCTGATTTCTCCTACTAGCCACAAGTTGGCCGTCAAACTGTTCCAGTACGCAAAAGTATTAGCAAAGAGTATGTTTGGTATTTCGAAAAAAGCTGTGTTTCGAGCATGTAACTCGCAAATTTAAAGTAGACATTCCAAAAAGAGTTTCGAGATTTAAGTCAAAATACACTGTGAGAATACACATCGGGAAGCCAGGAAAACAACACAGCCAATAGACAGGTTTGACAATGACTCAGTGTCTTCAACCAATACCAATGAACAAAGGTTTGTATACAAAGTACACCTCAAGTCAATAAGCACATTGACTTGCATAGCTTACCTTAGCCAATCGAAAACATGTTGTAACTTGTAGTCTTGACACCATGAATAGCAATTATGACATCAAACCATGTTTCATGTTGTCACATGTTTATTTTCCACCTGTTAAGGCATAACATTCAGAAGAATATTCAAAAATGCTCATGTTGTTGTTTTACTGAAAGGTTCACCACAGGCACAGAGGTGATGGTTCTGCTTATGAAGGCATGCTCTGCTATTATTAACCATATAGGGGTGAAGTGTCAAAGGTCAAAAGGTCAGATAAAGTGTCCATGCTGAGAACTAGGCATGCAGATACAGTGTTTGATCCGTTTCTAAACTGATATGGCATTCTTAACATAAGAGATACAAGCAGTCTACACACATACTCAATATCTCAAAGAAGTACTTTGCTAATCTCCATTTAAGTTATGTTTTCTTTTTTGTGTGTGGTCATATGTGCTCATTTTAACCATGTGAAATTTCTTGTGTTTGTGCAGAATGTCTTCAACACCTTCATTAGCATTACATTATTGTTAATCATATTATTATTGCTTATAGGTCAAATGACATTATAAACTGGCCACCTGGCCTGAGATATGAAAATACATGAATTGCATAAAGAGGAAGGAGTAATAAAACAAAAGGCAAAGGTAAACAAGTAAGTGCAGTTGAAGACACTTTTTAAGTACTTTAAGCAGCTCCAAACATCAGAAATAAATATTTCAGTATCATCAATGAGTGCAAATCCTAAAAATGTTCAAGTCACTGGAATAAATACCAAATCAGAATAAATAAATACCAAATTTTCATTTCATGCCGCAATCCCTCCATTTATACTTTGCTGCTCTGCGGTGAAATTGGCAAAAAATTCCGGTTCCCTCTCCGGATATCATGAAGGCCAGTTCAGTAATTTCTCGTTAAGTGCTACCACAGTTGGCACAAACTGGCTCTCTGTGACAAAGTCCCCCGCTATGATGTTGAGGGAGCCCGTGTTGGAGCCCGGGGTCTGGTTCCTCACCCAGCCTAGCAGGGCAGGGTAGGTGGACATGACCAGGTCCTTCAGAGACTCGGTGGGGTGGGAGCAGATGTACTTCAGATCCTCCGTCAGATTAATACCCGTGACGAAGAATCCGCCTGTGGATCGGCACAAACACACGCAGCCGGTTCAACAATTTCAAACGTGCATGGAGGTTTTGTATTTTGATAACCAGAGGCGATGCCTCATGTGGAGAGAGGCAGAAGACTTTGACAGTGTCAATCTAATATTTCTCTCTTGAATATAAACCTCAGATTTCACACTGAGATAGTGCTGGGCCTGTCATACGTGCATGATCTCAAGCATTCAAGCTCATTATGCTGAGTTACCTGGACGGCCATTTAGTTTTTTGCACTCAAACTCTTCAATGAGAGCCTCTGCTTTGCACTTGTTAGCCCACCAGTAGGGGATGTGTGACCAGAGGTCGGCGTGGCAGTTGACGACATGGTGCTCGTAGGAGACAATCACTTGGTAACCTAAAGTCCACAGGTTCCTCAGTGTTGCCATTTCCTGTGTTGAGAAAAACTCATATTTTCATCATCCAGAAGATGTTTGGTAATAGAATGATGTCATATTATTATAAGTCAATGTATAACGTACCGTTTTGGGACAGAGCTTTGAGGTGAACACGTTCCTTATGGTTGTGATGAGTTCTGTGTGCAGTTCCTGGTCCAGACCCAGGAAGTGACTGAAGGACAGTATGACAACTTCTCTGGGATGAGCATCCAGCCACTCTCTTATCTCCTTCAAAACGGTCTGTCAAGACATTGCATTCATATATACTGGGTGCACAGATGTATAGTCTCCATCATAAGAGTAGGCCTATCGGGTCAGTAGAGTATAGGATGTTGTCTAGGCTGACTGTACCTCCACAGTGATACTGGTGTAAACTCCGTGGTAGAAGTAGAGGTCATTGGAGCTGTCATTTGGCCTGTGCGCGATTCTGAGGTCGCAGTACCTAACCCCGCAGTCCAGCTGTTCACTCGGAGTGCACTCCTGGAAGGTATTTCCAATGACATCAATTACATTTACAGTTATATAGCCGTCCCACCGACCTCCCAGGTGTTGACTTTAGATGCTGAGGCCCAGACTTTGCATTCACATTTAAAGGTTTGTAACCACAACAGCCATCGATCGGAACCGGAACATGGGCCAGGTTCCAGAATATGGATTTCCAATGTTTCCCAAGGTTCTAACTGGGATGGGTAGAGCATTTGACTGCAGATTGAGAGGCTGCAGGTTCAAATCCCCCTGTACTTTACGTCTCTTTTGATCATAAGCGTGCACTAAATAATACATGATTGTATTATTAACTAAGGCCTGAAATACAGAGAGGGGTTGCTACACACACCTACCTGTGTTACTGCCCACTTGTAAACAAACGGTCGAATGAGAGGCTTCATGTACTTGTCCAGCTTCTGAAGCATGTCCGGTTGAGTGAGATCCACAGGGGATCTGTCGCTTTTGTCCAGGCAGTAAGTTATTGCATTGTGGCTTCCTGCGTGGGAAAACAGACAGATAATCATGTAGCAGAACGATGTTAAGTAACTGATCAGTATAAACCATAAAAAAGCTTTTCTGTGTATAGGGCCTAATATGTTTTTTTATATATATATTTTAAATGTTATTACATATAGGCCTACTTCACCTAATAGAACTGAAATAAAAAAGTAAAACCTTACATCAAACATGACCTTGTTTATTCTTTTGTTGTGATTTTTTTCACAAACCGGTTTTGGAGAGAAGTGCCTTTTGATCAGTTGCAGGTATCAGGTAACCTACCTGGGATAGCCATGTTCCAGAGAGGCAGGTCCCAGAGAGCACAGGGCAGGTGTGTCATCCACCTGTCCATGGGCAGGTGCTTCAGGGACACCTGGTTCAGTTCAGACACCACCACGGACGACATCCTGGCTGTATCCTGGCAACTAGTTTACAATACATGTCAGCCCTCACATTGTAGCCATGTTGAAGCTCTTTCGTCAATAAAACAACGATTTTTACTCAGTTAATTCTTCAAATACTTTAGGTGTAAACTTTAAGATTCAATACTATCTTAAAACAATTGGTGCTGATGCTGCAGTAGCCTATCAATGTAAGCATATTTGAACTTGCGTTGTCTACCATACAACCGGTTTCTTACCGGTTTATTACACTGTATCAGCCACTTACGTAGGAAGTAGTGCAATGGATGCTTTCCTGATGGCCAGGACACTTTCATGAGGAACCGGTTTTGCTGACCGAGAATATAAAAAGGATCTCCCTTAATAAGTCGTCCATTTAAAATGTTCAAAAAATGTTGACGTGAAAAATGAAACAGGAAATCGGTGATCGTTGTCAGTGTCGTGCACTTGACCGGCCGTCCTGTCCGATGCCGAATCCCCCGTTTTGCGTGGAAGCTACGCTCCCCGCAGTGAGACTCTTATCAACTTGGTCAACGCAAATTATAGCCTACTTTGAATAAGAAAACACGACCATACACAAATTATGTAAATATATTCACACACATAGCCTAAATACAAAACAATTAAAAAACATTTGTGTTGCTTCTAAATCCGCTACTTTAGATCCGGTAGGTTACGCTAGTTCTGTAAGGGCGGGTTCGTTGTAGGGAGACGCAAGAATAACCGTTCCCTTAAAGAGCCCACGGAAAAAAACATTTTTTTTACTGCTGTGTATCATCCCTAATGATTAAGTAGTATGTCATTTCAATATATTCAAATACCTGTGGGGTGTGGCTTCCAAAATTGTGTGAAAATTGGCTGAATGTTCAATGAAAACAACGACCGCAGAAGACCAGACAGCACCGCTGTTCTGATGCGTCGGCGCCTTTTAAAATAGGCTATAGCCTACTGCACCTGTGATCAGAGTTCAGACAGTGTTGTTGTTCTGTTATACAGAACGCAGTTTGCACACAAATATGTAGCTGCCTACGACTATAAACCATTCGTTGTGCAGGCAAATAATAATAGAAACTTCAATTATACACATTTTCGCAAATTATCTCACACTGTGGTTTACGGATCGCGTGCTACATGTGCAATATTTAGAGCCTAATCTATGCCACCAGATGGCAATTGAGAGTGTTTAGCCTTGAGGGGTATGATGTAGCTTATGGCCTATCAAGAATGCCCCCAGATAATGACAACGCTATAACCTTACTGCAACAGGAGCATCATATAGGCGTAATGTCCTGTAATGGTACCCGGCACGTTGTGTAACAGGGAGCAAAGGGAGCCGATAAACAGCTCAGCACCGCTAGACTGCACGCTGTGCAGTGATTTTTGTCTCGAGCTGGCTATTTTCACCACAGGTAAGAAGTGTTGACTACGCCAATGAGCCTTTCAGAGTGAGATGTAACGCTCTCCTGGGCAGCAGGTCGATACATCACTGTCATAGAACATGCTAGCAGAGCAGCATGATCTCTACGCAGCTTTCATTTCTATCAGCGCTCAGCTGCTCACTCAGATTCTGGAGGATTGATTCATATTCATAGTGGCGGTGCCGCCCTGAATAAGAGACACCATGCGCTTTACAGCACCGCTGGGAGATCACTATCACACTCTGCAGTTAACTCAGAACCGATAACTCTTTTTATCTTGCCAAGTGCATTGCTGAGTAGGGGAAAATGTATTATACACACTGCTCGCTTATACTGCAGTCCTAAAAAAAACACGGTGTATTTTTGCCCTAAATGTCCCAATACTGACCGAAGAGCCTGTTTTAGTGAATCAAAGACTACACGTGTACTTTCCTTTAACGCCATAGGATTTCGCAATCTTGAGAACAACGTTATAAAAGTAACCAAGTTTCAGGCCTCCAGCGTTTTGGCCACGGCTGACCATGCAGGACAGATAAAGTAGCGAGTCAATGGAAACGAGCACATGACTATTAGGCTACATCAGAGTACAGCGTATCTGCTTACATAATATTCTGCCATAGCTTGTTCAAGATGGTTGGTTTAGTTTAGCAACCACACTGGAATGATAATCTTTTAGTTTAGTGTTTTGCTGTAAATTCTACACTTAACCAGTCAGTTTTAAACGAGTACTAAAGTATTTTAATAGTTTGTAATTATATCCAGATTTTTTTTCTTGCAGGCAAATACAAATCAGCAAAGGACAACGAGACATTTTTGACATTTATTGAAAAAGGTATTTTTCTGAGGAAAAACACAACAGTGAAAATCCGTAGGTCCTTGTATCCCATTTAGTGTAAAATCAGGATTTTCTTAAAATAATGTACGTCTTTAGTAGATTGTAATCCACCCTCTTGGTTACAGTGTTCTCATTGGTTGCTGGCAGATACAGTACAACTTAAAGACAAGGACATGTTGGAAATTCAAAGAACAGATACAGCAAACAAACGCATATAAAACAGAGCAGAACTTCCTTCATGCTACTCAGGGGAATGTGTTGAACACTTAAGTGCGATAAATACCCTCTTTAATACTCTACGAAAAGAAACAAGAGGCCAGGTATGTCTCCTACACTAAACTGCGTGAGAATGTCATCATCTGAAGTTGTTCAGTCATCCACTAGGGTGCAGTCGAACAACACTTGCATTGTAAATCATACCTATGGTTACCGAGTGTGTGTTTGTACAGTACAATCCTGTCTGCCACACATTCTTCAGAATAGGAAACCCCTATTGACCCACTGCAAAATAAGACATGGAATGGCATTGATATTCAGTTTCTCAGTCCCTCAGCTGAGCCTTCTATTACTTGGCAAACAGAATTTGTATCGGTACCTTTGCAGTACACATTCTTCCACGTAAAACAGAATCCACTGAACACAGCATCTCTTATGAGGATCTCTTTTTTTTACAACAACCTTCTCAAACTGTGTGGAAACAGATGGAAGAACATCTGTCTGCTCAGACGTCGTCCCCGTCAACAACTAAATAATGTGGAAAACCATAGCGAGAGAGAGAGATGGCGAAAATCAAGAGTGAAAGAAAGAGAGGGGATAGCAAACTGGGAAGGGTCGTAATGCTGTCTCACGTGTCACTTGACCCAAACGTTGCCTTCACCTCCATTTATAATCCACTTTTCGATCTTACCTCGATTTCGCATGATGCCAATTGAAATCCACTAGTGTTTTGGCCTGCCAACATCCCATTTATTTACAGCCCAAGTACAGGTTATTTTTCGATGTATATTTACATGTAACAACACCAGTCCCAGAGGCAACTTTTTGCGTTGAAGTTTGGCTCCATTCCAGGATTTATAAGCTGTGCAGAATACGGAAAAAACCAATGGCAGTCAAAGGAGACTGACGAGTAGTTTAATCTCAGAAGACAGTACAAGGATGTTTCACTCCAGCCAAGCTTGGCGTGAGTGACAAGAGTGGAGACGTACGTCCTTCAGACGAGTCCGGCCCCCCGCGGTGCAGGTTCTGGGCCCCTCCTCAGCTCCAGTTTCTCACGTCCACGTATCCAACGCCTCCTTCCTGGTCGGGACCTGGCGACCTGGCTGCGGCCTTCTGAAAGCGTGTTCCAGGCGGCTCCACGTCGGCCAGGCAGGGTTCCGGCGAGGCGTGTGGGGAGAGGGATGCGTGTCTGGCACTTGTGACTGCTGCCGGCGAGGAGAGGGGAGCGGGTCGGGTCAGTGGGGCAGGGATGGCTGTCACCTCTGGACCGAGTTCCTGGATCCCAAAGACTGCTGCTTCCCCCGGCTGACCCCTCTGATGTGGTCACCCCCAGCCAGGGCTACTTTGCCTGGCCTCTGGCGCCGGCCCTTGGCCTCTGGTTCTGAGTCACTGAGCTCCAGGTCGGGGCAGTATCCATCGCTCTCCTGGTAAGGCTTGGTGCCTCCTGGCTGGCGCTCAGGGACCGGTTTGGCCCAAGGCCTCTCTTTGGCGGACCCTTTGCGGGCCAGCTTGTCCGCGTCCCACAGGTCCTCGGTGGTCCGTACCAGGCTGACGGTGGCTTCTTTGAAGGACCTGCTGAAGTGCTCCATGGTGGACTTCCGGAAGCTGGCCGCCTGGCCTCCTTTGACGGACACCTCGCCAGTAGAGTCCTGGTTGCTGGGAGTCTGACAGGAGCTGTCCTTCTGGCCTACGAACTTGTCCGCGACGCCGTTAGGCCGCGGCGGTTTCCCGTTCCCGTTGGACGAGTGTCCGTGGAGGGCGGCGTGCAGCGCCAGGGGCTTGCCCGTGGGCTTGACGGGCAGGGCCACGCCCCCGGCGGGCAGGCCGCCCTGTGACCTTTGACCCGGGGAGGAGAGGAGGCCGTTGGGGCGCTCCTCCCTCCTGCTGTGGCCCTGCAGCTGGGGCTTCCCCAGGCCCAGGCCGCCACGCTCGTGGACGTTCCCGCTGTTGTCCGGACACAGCGGCCCGTTGCCAGACTTGGAGCTGGTCTTGCCGTTGCCCAGGGCTGCTTTGGGCATCTTAAGCTTCAGCGTGATCCTGGGAGGGGGGCGGAACAGCAGGCTCTCCACCGGGAAGGAAACAGGAAGACCTAAACAACAGAGAAACTGAGTTAAAAAAGAACAGACACGGAACAGTGAACCGCTGTGGCCAGAAGAGAGGCGTGAATAACACAGCTACAGTCCAATCAGAAGCCTGACCAGCCCAGCTACAGTCCAATCAGAAACCTGACCAGCATAGCTCCAGTCACAGCTCCAGGTGTCTTACCAGCGGAGACCTCCTGGTTGATCAGCTTGACGTGCAGGTTGAAGATCTGCTCCTGGGATTTGCTCTGAGACAGCTTCAGCTTCTCCCTCCGGCTCACCATGTAACACAAGTTCCTGACCTGGAGACGGGAGGTACAGCACAAATGTCACCAAAATATACTTATTACAACAAAATACACAACAGGCCATACAACCTGGTAGACGGTTAAGATCAACAACACTTTTATGCTCGAAAAAAAAATGTCCTCCCCCAGCTGGTAGCGGACGTAAAGCAGCACCCACCCTCTCCAGGTCCTGCCGCAGGTGCATGAACATGCGCATGCGCGTGTGGATGCTGTCTTCCTGCGGCTGCAGCAGGAAGTTCTCCTCCTGCTCTTTAGGGGGCAGCAGAGCCCTGTTGGAGTTGCTCTTCCTCTTCAGCTTCCAGTACTGGTAGATGAAGTCCAGCAGGTTCTGGGCCAGGCCCAGGGTGCGCGCCAGCTCCTCGGGCTGGATCATGGTGAAGAACTCCTCCTCCAGCTCCTGGAGCCTCTGGCCCCGCTGGCCCCCCTTCTCGGGCTCCGTGAGCGGCTTCGGTCGGGCCGGACTGAGGCCTGGCTCCCCCGTCTTGGGCTTGCTGTGCTTCAGGCAGTAGGACTTGAACTTGACCTCATCGCCCTCGTCCAGGATGGTCTTCATCTCCAGGCTGTGCTCGAAGGCACACGTCACGTGGAAGGGGATGGTGCAGTTCTTCACAGAGCACTGGGAGGGAACAACATATGCGATTTTCTTTTTTTGAGCATTCCTTTTTCCATAACCCCAACCCCACCAGTCTGTGTAATAGAATATGCAAAAATGCAACATGCAAAAATGGTTCAGCAGACCAGCACACACTACATGCATTATGACTCAAAACTCAAACTCGGCACACACACACACACACACGCTCACCTGGATGCAGGCTCCAGTCTTCATCTTACAGAGGCTGCAGATGAGCGACCAGCGACTAGGGGGGATGTGGGACACCTTGGTGATGGGCTCCATCCTCTCCGGACAGGCTATGCTCACCTGCAGGAGGGGGAGTAAGGGGACAGGAAGAAGAGCCGGTCAAATGGATGAGGTTTACATGATCCGTCGGAGGAACGCAGAAGCGTGAGTCTAGGTGTGCCCGGCCAGGTGAATGGGTGTGGCGCTGGGTGGGTCTTCACCTCGGGGATCCACAGGGCACAGCTGACGTGCGCCCACTTGGTGCCGGCCCGCGTGGCCTTCATGGCCCCGCCCTTCTTGGGGCACAGCAGGCACTGGGGGTCGATGCCCAGGACACACGTCCTGCACAGCCAGTTCCCATCAGGCACCTTCACTATGCCATAACAGGCCTGGGATGGAGGGCCAGACGGATAGAGATGGGAATGGGAGGGAGAAAAAAAGCAGAAAGTTAGACTAAGCGGTGGTCTGATAAGCATCATTGTGAACTAAACATCTCCTCCACCCCCCCATCTATTAACACGGCACTACAACACAGCGACCCACGCCTGTCTATCGGATCCCTGGATGAGGGACGACGCCTCGTTCTGGAGGGAGTGTGAGAAGGTGAACGAACCCAGCGCGCTTCCTCTGGGCGGTGGGACAGAAACCCTCTGCCTTGCTCTGGGGCAGCTGTGACTACAGACACTCTACTTTAGAGGAGCTGCTGAAAGGGGCACAGCTGCCCATAAACACAACATCTTTTAATCCCATTTTTTGAACTCTGGGCCCACTCAACGCCCTGACGTGGGCGGGCCAGTCAGGACCGCACGGGCGGGGACAGGGGTGCGGAGCTCACCTGGTGGACGCAGATGTTACACTTGTCGCAGAAGACCATGTCGTTGCCCTCCTCGCTGTCCGGGGAGCGGCACACGTCGCAGATGACGTCCTCGTCGTACTCGATGCCCAGGCCCTCCACAGTCTCGATGGCGTGCCTCATGTTGTCGTGGCACTGCCTCTCCAGGGCCTCCATGGCGCGCTCCATCGTCAGCTCGTCGACGGGCCCCTCCCCTGAGAGGGGAGGAGAGAGGAAGAGAAAGGGAGGGAGGAGGAGACAGAGGGAGGGAGAGGGTGGGGCAGAAGAACAAAGAGAGAGAGAGGGGAAAGAGAACGAGAGCAGAGACAGACACAGTGAGATCACCACAGGGAGTACCAGCAGAGCTCAAGACCAAAGCACCCTCCCACCAGCCCTCTCTCGTCTCAGTTACAGCCGAAGCTAAACCAGCCTCTCCCCTCCAGACGCCTCCTCTCACCCTCACCCATCTGGAGCAGCTCGTGGTTGAGCTCCTGCAGCCAGAACAGGTCCACGTCGTCCAGGTCGTAGCGACACATGGCCTCGGCCAGCTCCTTAATGTTGACGTAGCCCGTCTCCGCCGAATCCTGGCTCCAGCACTGGATGTACTTCCTCTGTCTGGTGAAGAGCACTTTCCTTGGGCCTTTCTGCCATGATCCTGAACACACACACACACACACACACAGTCAGTATACTTTACCATCCCTTCAACGCAATACCACCATAACCTTTACTGTTTCTGTACCCATAAACCTTCCCATGTACGGGGACTCCTGGGGCCTGCTCTACCTGATGGAGGGCTGGGGGATGGTGTCAGGGCTGGCCGGCACCTGGACCCCTTTCTCCCACTCCTGCCTCCAGGTGTCGGCCAGCAGGTAGTAGTCCTCCGGGCTCACGTGGTGGGTGTCGGGCAGCTTCATGGCACTGATCAGGTCTTTTCTGAACACCTGCGAAGGGGAGACTGACGGTCAGCAGGCTTCTGGAGGCCGGGCGGGGGCCGGGCCTGGGGAGGAGGTGTGGGGCGGAGGGGCTGGGACGGTGGGTTGGTAGAGGGGGGGGTGGTGGGGGCTTACCTCTGCCGGTTTCTTGGGCAGAGAGGCGGGGGTTCCAGGTTTGCTTCCATACTTGTTGGAGGAGCAGAAGGAGGTTGATGGACCTGGAAGGTTTGGGGGTGAGATCGGACAAGATTGAGACGGTGAGATCTGGAAAGACACGCTCACTTCCTGTCTGGGGAGGTGTTGATGTTCGAGACATCTACCAGTCAGAGGCATTACTTCCTCTGTTTACAGGAAGCTGTGACAGTGACAGTAGTGGAGCGTGGGAGGGGTCTGTGTGCTGACCGCAGGGTTCACTCACTCTCATTGTCAGAGCTGTCACTGCTGCTTGATGACCGGAGACGTTTCATCCTGACCTACCCTGTAGAGGGGGAGGGGAGAGGTGGAGGAAAGAAAGTGATAAGAGCAGAGGGAGAGAGAGAGAGGACGAGAACAAAAAGTTAAGGAGGAACAGTTCTCTACACACAGACTCAGCCTTGGATCAATAAACAGACAAACAAAAGTGTCCCACTTCCAGCCAGGCCCACAGCCAACCAGGGATTGTTGGCATTAAGTAGTGGCATCACTTTGTAACTGTCACATGTATTCTTTTTCAAACATCCACCCAGCTGTCCAGACGTTTTATCAATACCTGAGAGGTCTAAGAGTCCAGATTAATCACAGGCTAGCCTTTTTTACTAGCCTGGATTAAAAGGGTCTGTGAATTCACGAACACAAAACGCATCGAATGTGTAACAGGTCGTGGGGGTCGACGGCACATCTCTGAGCCGTAGGTTTCGTCACTCACCATAGATTTCAGGTCGAAGAGCATGCTAGGGGATTCCACTGGTGTACCCCTGTCTGCCACCTCTCATCCCTGCCGCCACGGGACGGGGATGGACGTCCGTAAAGCAGATCACGCTGTCGAAACAAGCATACGGGAGCTAGGAGCGGGATTATGGCAGCGGACACACAGTGACTGAGAATGTGTCACGTAGATTTATTATGGTTCTTTGGCTGGCAAGGTTTTCTCTGGATAAATATGAGTTCCAGCAGGGGAGAAAGGGAGGGGGGGGGCCTCAGGGGTTGAAAACCACAGCAACAACCAAACAGCACACATGCACGGTGCTTGGCCTACATGTTAGGCGTGAAAGTAATGACACACACACGCACACGCACATGAAGAGCATGGCAGAGAGTCTGTGGCGGGAGATGTTTTTCCTATTAGAATCAGACAAAGGCCCCTGTTCACTTGCCTACAAAGAGGGACTCAAACTCCCAGAGGCCTCAGCGGCGTGAGAGATCTCCGTTTCAACAGACAGGGCGTGCCTCACATTCCCATGAGGTGGAGGGGGAATGGAAGCCACTTTGTAACCGCACACAGGGCCCAAACCAAAAACATCCTACCAGTAGGACCCATGCTAAAAGGCGAGATAACATGAGTCTGAGAAAAAAGACCAATGCCTCATGCGATGCTACCCTGGTGTGTGGTCAATGTTGACCTACATACAGCCCGACATTAACACACGCCCATCGCTCTGGTCAGATAACACACACTCACACAGGGCCCGAGAAAAACACCACAGACAGGAAGTCCCTCTCCCCGCAGTGTGCAGATTACGGGTCTGTACTGGGAGGGTGCGCACAGCGCCCCCTACAGGACACTCAACTGACACATTTCTTTTTGGAGAATGTTGAGGTCCCACTACACCAAGAAGACACCGGAATGCAGGCCTCGGGACATTACGTTATTACAACTGAATATCCTCATTTCCATCTGGACTTTCTACTGTCACATGGACTGCTCGCTATGAAACATCTCCTTCCCAACACACCTAATAAACAAGTAGAGGCAGTTAAGTTGTCATTTCACAGAAGTAGTATTATATCTACACAGTCACTATGTCCCTGGCTAACTGGGAATCTAGAAACATCTACATCAACGAGAACCCAGACAGTTTGGGTGGCCTCCTCTCTTCTTAAAATGGGAGAGACTCACATTAGACTTGGCGGCACTGCAAGAATCACTGCATAGCAAATGTAACACACATCGCTATTCCATCACCTTTAAAATAACCCAATTGGATACGGGGCCATTTTCGAATGCAGTCTTTGTTTGTTTTTCCGACGTTCCTAGCCAAGAAGACTCTTAACATATTCTCAAGGGGTGAAACCAGGACAGTGACAGGAACAGGCCTGTGTATAGTCCCACTCCAACACAGAGGCAAGCACCTGCATATGGCATGTAGCTACCCACTCCCTTACACTCTACTGTCTGTTGTTTGTTCTGTCAGTTACAGACTCCACTAATGAGCAGCACCTTGTTATTAATATACTCTCATTACATCACCTCCCATTGACATCATGGACACAATAGTACACCTGACAATACTGCCAATTGCAACAAAGCTTAATTAGCAGTGCAGTGGAATAGAAAGTGGAGTGTTGTTGTAAATGTGTTATTTCAAACACAATGTCATATTGGTAGTGACAAATTCACTGAGGACACACCACATTTCATCGTCGTATGGCAGTAATGCACTGTAAATCAGAGTTGAATTGTTTGTCTTGTTGTCTTTACATGATCCAGTTGACATCCTTCACAAGTACCGTGTCCAGGTGGCCCCATCGGCATGACGACGAAAAACCGTTAACTGAACCGTTCTTTTTTCTGTGTGACAGTACTGTCATGGATGTAGCTCTCCTTTAATAGCAAAGTGGTCAATAATGTGTCTCTAAATATGGTAAGTTCAGCTTGAACATTGGCGCTCTATCGTGCTTTGTCCATAGAGCAAGAGCCCACACGTGGGAGGAGTAGCGAACGTTCCCCGGGAAGGCATTCCAGAATTCCTCAGAAAAGACTTCCGTTCTGGAAAAGGACTTTGCTAAGTGGCTAGCTAACTAGTTTTAGAATAATAATTAGGTAGTTTTGCCGTTTAACTGGCTGAGATTCCTCCATTCACACAAGAACAAAGATGTCATATTTGTGTTTGTGTTCTTGGTTAATTACATATCATTTTGGGCTGGCTATTTAATGTACTGACATTGTTGGTATAACCTACATAAGTATTTTGAGGGACGTGTATCTAGTTAGTAATCTTGCTAATAGCATTAGACGCTTATAGAATCGCTTGGCATTACTAAAATCAACTTAAGGTAAAATGTGATGTCTCCTTACACTTACCTTAAGTATGTTAGCTATCGGGCATACCCCCATGCCACAACTACTAGCCTGTCCTGAAATGTGCCATTATTGTAGGCATTAATACACATGGCGTTAGGCTAGCTTGCTCTAGCTGGCTTAAACAGATCGTATCTTACTAACTACAGTCAGGGCTCGACATTAACTTTTTGAGGCACTTGTCCTTCGGACAAGTACTTTAACGTTTCACTTGTCCGTGCACAAAAGTCACTTGTCCGGGTAAAAATTGATCATTTTATATATATATTTTTCGTGTGTTGACGTTTCTAGACCCATCCCCTACCAGGGGTCGAGCCATACGTCGAAAGATCGGGGCTTTAACCGAACCTAGGAACTAGACAAGGTTTTGAGGTGAGGTGAAATCCGAACTTCACCTGAATGCGAGCGCGCATAGCGCGCGAGCGCAATTTTTTGCATTCTTTCAGTGCAAAATAGTTTTGTGAGCTTTCTGTAGGCTAATATAAACATTTAGTTGCAACGCCAACCAAGTAGTCCTGCTATTAACGTTGTAAACAGTAATGGACGAGGCGCAGGCACACGGAGTGAAGCATAGACGCGCAAACACCCGTGAAAGCTCGTCTCGGGACTATTTATCTTATTTTAGATACAGTATAAGTTTAGCTAGCTTACAAATACAGAGGATAGCCTACCGAAGTTGAGTTAGCCAATGTTGTTAGCGCTGCACGCTAACGTTAGTTTGCTAGCTGTATAACATTTCACTGGGTCTTGCAGCGCTGATTTACTGAAATTATTATGAAATGTTCTACTAGCCATGCCTACTTAAGTCACAGTTTTCCAAAGCCCTGGCAGTGTAACTGAGACAACACAGTAAATAATTCCTCTTTCAAGTAATAAGCCCCCGTTCAAGTGTTGAGCATTAAATTAGCTGCAAGGTCTGTAAGATCTTGGGACGAAGCAATTGTTTAATGTTTTTGTAATGCTGAATTCGGTCAAAGAAAATCGGTAAAATAGACTTATTGAGTGGAACATAACGTATTGAGTGGAACATAACGTAAAGTAACATGGCATTTTTTGTTTGTTTGAGTTTTAACTTGTCCAATGGGGCAAGTACATTTCTCTTCCACTTGCCCTGCAAAAAATCCACTTGTCCCGGACAAGCGGACAAGCCTTAATGTCGAGCCCTTATAACACTAGTGTGTCATTTTGAGTGTGATGGACAACAGATAACTGTAGTGTCGGCCTTGGCGCCAAACTCAAGCCTCGCTACAAGACAGACTACATCTGCACACCAGTAGCAGAAATCAAACAAGGGCGCCATTGCAATATCCTACAAAGATAAGACTTCCTGCTGCTGATGTTGGCGCAAATATTTCATTATGGAATCGAATACAAATGTTGAGTGCACATGTGTCGATGTTACAACACACCAGATAGGTCATTTGATCAAATCTGAAAAAGAGGTTCATAGATCTGTCTTAAACGTAGAGGAAGGCCCCACAGCCCGGATAAGCCACCCAGGGCAAGCTTTGGCACACAGTGCCCATACTAGCTAGCTAGCTAGCTTCAGCACACGAGCATTATTGTTGAGCGAGCTTACCTTCGATTCACGTGAACCTTTGCAGTTTATTCCAGCTGTAGACTGCTTTTATCAAATTCCTGCCGAGTGTACGAGGGAACATTAAAGACACAAATGTTCTGAATAATTTTGTTATATTCCACAGTGAATTTCTCAGGGCTGCAATCTCTCCCCCTTCACCACGGCACAACAGTCCTATTGTACCGCTCGTTCTGCTGGGTCCTAAACGCCGCCAACGCAAGTTGAGCTTGAGCTAACTCAATTTGTACGCCGGCGTTCGCCTGTACTTGATATCGTTTATGAAGTCTCCAAGACTCGACAGTTATACTAATGTAATTGGTATAGTTAATGAATAAACTATCCCTCCAATATGACATTTAATTTGTCCTTCCCAAGAACATGACCATGTATATTGATGAATTTCATTTTACATTTATTTCTACATTCATGTACACATACAAATAAAGGATTATATTACCATCATTCATTTTCCAAATACAAGTGATTTGTTTCTATTGTGACAAAGCATAGATTGAAATGTCACAAATACTCCAATAAAAAGCACCCCATGATGTACATAAAACAGGTTGAACATTAACCATCATCCATACTTGAGAGGAATCTAGTCTAAATCATTGTTGTGGTTAGACTACTTGCCACATAAAATCATCTTAGAATGCAAATTTCCGATATGGATTGCATTGGCATCAGGATTAGGGATAGGTTTAGCTCAGTGGTTAGAGCACCTGCCTAGAGGCCAAGACAGCTTCAAACCACTAGGTACAGTTTGTTGTGTAAGGACTAGAGCGTCTGCTAAATAAATACATTATGATTTTATATATTTTTTGGACAGATCCATTTGGGCAAAAAATACCTTAAGCAATAAGAGAGAATTTACTTTCACTTCATTTTATATGGTGAAATCGTTTAAATGAGCCTTGCTTCCAATAAAAAAATACATTTAGAAGTTGAGTATAAAACAAACTACGTTACAAAATAAACATGACATCTATAAAATTACACAGCTGTTTACCAAATAAATTACACCTTGTCATCAATGTGAACCAAAATCAGAGAAGGCATGTGAACTATTTATAAATCAGATTCTTTTGACCAATCACCTTAATAGCATTTCTACACAGATCACGGAACCACTAATATCTAGTATACTGCTGGAAAAACATACAGCTGAATACTTGAGAAAAAAGAAACGGCATGATAGTTATCAAGGCTATCAAGCATCCACTACGGAAAGAGGTCATAAAGTAAAAGTCACAGAATTTCCCCTTTACAGATACATTCATATTATAGCAACAACAGAAATTGAAAATACATTCAATAAATATTCATAGTACTGAAATTGTTTACAGTGGCATACAGCAAAACATGTTTTTGTTATTTAATAAATGGCATGGTATGTAGCTAGTTTTTTGTTTGTTTTCTAGACTATTCTGATTCTGAGGAACAAACCACTAGTGTAAGGATGGGTGTCATCCTGCCCCCACCTCTCATATGCTAAAGTCTGGAGTTGCTGGATGGAGTCTCAACTTGATGGCTTGTTAATACACTGTCCAGTTTCTCATCTTCCTTTAAAACATAGGGGAACTGGTTGTGGTTGTTTGAACAATATTTAACCCCCTACACTAGTAAAAACCAAATAAAAGCGTTTATAACGAATTGCAAAATATGATCACAGTCCCATCTGCATGTCAGCAAAGTTGAAGAAATTGTCCACATCTCGACAAGAGGTGCTTTTGTTCTCTGACACAAAAACCTGTAAAACAAAAAAAACACAAAAACCCACAACACAGGAAACGTTAGCAGGCCTCTAGATTCATCTCATTTCCGCCCGAGGGATATAATACCAAAGCAGAACGACGCTGAGTCACTAAAATAACTAAAGAACACCTTTACCTTTGTCCCACTGAACACTTCGCTGGCTATGTTCTTGCAGGCTTCTACAACCCCATCCCCATTCATCTCCAGTGCTACAACTGGACCTACGGAAGAAGAAAAAAAAGAACCACAAACCTTTAACACGGTGCAAATGTACACTGGCAGCATATATATGTTCTTTCCTCCGGGCCTTTCCACATGGCATGATTACTATGAGACAAAGAGAATGAAACAACCACAAAAAGGAACTAACCCTTGGTGATCCATTCAACGAGATCCTCAGCATTGCTCTGGAACACTCGGCTCACATCCTCCGGCCGCATGGACACTTCCTTCGTCTGGACTAACGCAAAGCCTTTTTGACCGGCCTATATGAAAAGAAGGAACATTTCAAATGCAATTGAGCGTGACAGAGTAGAAAAGCGCAAGAGAGCACATTAGCAACAACAGTAGGACACAAATTCCATTCTGATGAGTATGATTCAGAGCAATGCATACTTTGATAGTAACACACGCATCAATAGAATGTACTACTGAGCCAAAACTCACTGGAGAGAAACTCAGGCTTTGGGCCCTCCAACAACCCCTCCCTCCCCTTCATTGTGTATCCACTCTATCACAACCAACCCTGAACGTTTAACTGTTGCATGCCTATCCAGGCCACTGTCATTTTAAACATGCAACAGGTTTTCGACACATATACAGATCTGTCTTGTCTGCTGAACTCTGAGGCCCAAAGTGCCTGGAGGTTTACAGCTTGAACAAGCTTGTCCAGTCTCGTCAACATCTTAACACTGGTCAACTGGCAACATAAACAACCAGAATGTATCTTCCATTACATTTACATGTAGTCATTTAGCAGACACTCTTATCCAGAGCGACTTAGAGTAAGTACAGGGACATTCTCCCGAGGCAAGTCGGGTGAAGTGCCTTGCCCAAGGACACAACTTAATTTGTCTCGGCCTTGAATCGAACCGGCAACCTTCTGATTAATAGCCCGATTCCGTAACCGCTCAGCCATCTGATCCCCTATCTTGATAAAAGCATCGTTTTTTTTAAGACTTATGCCAAGACCCTCAGTTTTATCCTTTGTTTCCATGACAGCAAACAAAAGAGGCACTGGCACCCACTAGTCAATATATCCCACTGACATATCTGTAGCAATATCATTTATTACACTGTTCTGCATTCTTCAGTGACACAGGGAAGTCATAATTTCCTCAAGTGGGAGTCAGTGTGTCATAGCACTTCAGACTCAAAGGCATCATGGAAAATCTTTCTCAACAATGAAGACTAAATTAAAAAAGAACAAAAATCATGTGGTGGGTTGTCATGCCAAATTTGTGCAATCATTGACTTTACGCAAGTTTGTTCTCTTTACCTCGTCGATGAGTTTCCTGGCATTCGCAGTTGTATAATCCCCGGCAAAGAAGACAAATAGGCAGGACTCATCACTCTCTTTGCGCCTCCCTCCCTTGGTCATGGGCACGATGCTACGTGTGGCATCAGCAGAGACCCGGACGGATTTGAACTCTGACTCTGCGTCTGGTGCTGGCACGTGGTCCAGAACGACCACACCCTCCGACAGCAAGCTCCAGTTGGTTTCTCCAGACACGGGGGTGAAGTCGTGGAGGTTGCTCCAGTTGTTGTTGAATATACTAAGCCCCGCGTCCTTGAAGTGGAAGGCCAGCTCTGGGTAGTAGTATTGGTAGCAGCCGAACTTCATGCCCGTGGACGACTCGATGATGGGCTGTGTGGCACAGCACAGAAACACCTCCATTTTCTTGCAGTCGCGGGTGCGAAACTGCTGGCATGCCACCACACACTTAATGTCTTTGCAGTCTCTGAAAAACACACTGCCCTTCACTGGCCCCAGAACAATACGGCAGTTGATACAGTCGTCAATGGTGATTGTAGCTGAGTTGTCGAACACATAGATGTTGCAGTTCTCACAGTCTTGGATGACAAACTGCTGTCCTTTCAGTGTACCGGGCAAACGGCCGACGGTGGCATCCTTTATGCCTGTCAGCATGTAGTCCTTTGGATCAACCTGCAGCAAGACAGAGAACAGGCCCTTTAAATAAGACACTGTAATTATGTACGATGTTTATGTTAGACTTATTAGACGTCATCATTTTGATTTTGTTCTTTCTTTCTTCTATGTTAACAGCGTCATTACATTACATTGTCAGGAATCACTGTCTTGCTGATCCTCAATTATTTGAATCAGATTTTCAAATGCTCTCTCCCATGCTGCGCTATAGTATAGTAGTATAGTATAGTAATCACAAGTCAGCAAACCTGTAGTTTGAGATGTGCTTGATAATGAACATTGCAATATAACATAACCCTTATAGCATTTGGCCAACTGACAAGCAAACTTGTTACGTGTCGTGTTCTGACTTTAAGCCGATAATGAGCTCTACATCCACCCATAGAGCTAGCATCAAGTAAAATAGTACACTAGCTTATTACAACATTATAGCCACATTGACGGACCTTTAGGGTGGTTACCGTCCTGCCAGGCATTGACAAATACGAATATTTTCGATGGCCATCAAATCACTATTCAGACAGTGTTCACGTTAACACGCACGTTACTCGACTACAGTACAGTACAGGCAGCACAGTGTAGCAATCGGGCATGCAAAACAGTTCATATATACCCTGTCACTGACTTGTCTACTGTAAGCATTGGTGACTGAAGCATTGGTAACTTTTCAAGAAGTCATTCGGTACCGGTAGCTAGCTAACGCGTTAGCTCAGCTAATAAGTCAGGGTAAAAGCAACACTACAGTACTTTAATGTGACCTGAAATGACACAGGACTTCACTAGATAGCTAACTAATCAGCGTATAAGGTCGTAGCAATTAGCTTTTGAGAGAATCAGTTTCAGAGCGCAATCCTTGCACTCTTTCTACCTACCTTTTCACGCTTGTCCCAACTGTATTGCTTGGGCGCCTCCTCTGTGTTATTACTGCTGCTGACATTGGTAAGAATGTTGTTGCTAGTCTCCACCGTCGTCGTCGGTGGAGTAAGCTCCTCTTTATCAGGTGATTTCCTTCTGGATTTTTTGGAAAAGAAACAGCCCATTTTGCCCTTTGTGACCAGTTAAACTGAAAGGTATTTTATCGTTAACCCTCAGCGTATACTGTGTAATTATAACAAAACGTGCAGGTATCTAGTTGACTACGTGTGACCACAATCTCCGTTACTAGATAATCACGCAGTTGCTCAAAGCTTCCCGTTTCCTTGCCCTGTCTCACAACCAATCAATACATTGCAATTCGTTACTTAGTAACAGCGAATCATGGACGAGGTTGAAACAGCGACACGAACAAATCAGACGAGCCTATAGGAGGTGGCCTGCGAAGGTGGGGCACTATGTGCCGAAACCATGAATAAAATTAACTAGTGTTAAAAAGTAAAAACATTATCAACCCAGTTGTTGAGAAATGAATGTGAATCTTTGACATTGTTCTTGGCATCTCCTAACATCATTAGGCCAACTACAGCATTGTGCTCTGAATAGTTTTGGGCAATGTATAGGCCTATAGGCCTACAATAGGCTACTTTTTTTTTAAATTGTTGGCCTACTCTAACTCAATACCAAAATATCATGTAGGCCTATGTCAAACGTGACAGTGTGATTCTTAGCTAAACTACATATGCAACTGTCAGCCCAACACCTATTTTAGGCTATTTATAACGACAGATAGGCCTAGGCCTATATAAGCCTATATAAAGGCATAGGCCTATATCAATCCCCTAAAAATGAAATATGACAGGTCATATAGATCCAGTTTCCGTTTCAATTTAATCAATAGGCAGATGTGTCTTCATTCAAACATTGGACATTTCAATACATCTCTTCATACGCGATATTGACTAAACAGGACCAATTTGTAACATACCTTTGTAACATAAGTTTCCATTTTGATAAGCGATTACTCATGTCCAAATACAGGCGGAATCAACACACATATTGCACAACCACCTGCATGAAGTTAGGTTATTATCAAGCATTATCGGCCAACTTTGTACGTTGAACACTAGATGGCGCTCCAAACACCCATCACCTGCCATCCCCTCACTTGGCGGCTTTTTTGTAAACACATTTTCACAAAACCTCACGAGACATTTCAGAACAAGTGACTGATGAGTAATGGTAGCCTATTGCACTTTTAAAATGTTGCTTTTAAAATTATTTTACAAATAGACTGAAAGAGAACGCCAAGAAAACAATGTGTGGTCGTTCGGTTTCCTTTCCAGAGGGGCACTACAACTTCTGGCTGAAACGAATCCTCACAAAGGCGCAGTGTGTCTTTAAAAGGTTGAACGACGGAGTACAATTTCTCTGCTCTAATTTGTTTTCCTAGTCATCAACCTTGCGCAGTACCACGGAGTATAGGCGGTTCACTATCAGCATCTTGCACCATGGACGCGGACAGAAACCCAAAGCTGTGGAGATTCCTAATATTGGACAAAAAGATGACGTTTCCCATTTTATTGTTGCTGATACAGAGGGCCTCCAAAATAGACGCACAGGACAGTGGTATGGAAGAACTTGCAACTGAGAAAGAGGCTGAAGAAAGTCATCGACAGGACAGCGTTAATTTATTGACATTCATTTTACTGCTGACCTTAACAATTCTTACCATATGGCTATTCAAACACAGAAGAGTTCGCTTTCTTCACGAAACCGGGTTAGCAATGATATATGGTGAGATTACCAGCTAAGCTACATGGGAACGACGCATTTTATTCGTCCACGTATGATTGATGTTGTATACGACTGTCATTAGCCTATAGGCATGTTGATATTCAGTTCAAACAACGTTGTGTTTAGGCTATTTAGTAGCCTACATTGGAGTGGGTAGCCTATTTTATGTGGAACGATGGTACGTTCATCTATTGGGTATGAGGTTCTGCGACGGTTCGCATGTTTTGGACGACGGCGTAAGTCCACCGAAGTAGCCTTCGCTACGTGCGACGAGTAGCCTAGTTAACATTGTGATAGGAAACCTCGACAACGGACGCGTCAGCTGCTGGACAGATGCTACACAAAATATGATGTGCTTTAAACCGACGAAAACGAAAATATGCCTTCAAAGCATCAGTAGGCTGTAGGCCTACGTGGAAATTTGGTTCAATCTCCGTGTAGCCGGAAAAGAACTGGCTGTTCTGAAGCACCAAATCGTGCGCCACTACAGTTTCTGGAACGTGCTACATTATATCTCAAGATGTGGCAGCACATTTCTGCATCCGAAAATGCTGTGTTATTATAACACATGTTGAACATTCTCGGTGTCACGACAACCTGTTTCCCCTTTCTCATCTTCTGACAATTTCTTTGTAAGAAAACATTACAGTTCACGCTGTTTACACAAAGTCACGGATCAGTTTACCCTACTCGCGATAGTGGCGCAATTCTACTATGCAAGCATCACCTGACCATGGCATGAGGTCACTCACTCAAATTTTCTTTGATTCCACAGTTCCCCCTCAGCATCCCTCAAGATTATATACATGAAAAAACTGTCGTGGGCCACGTTGGTCCGCTGTTGTAGGCCTATGTGTCTAGATCTAAGTTACACTACTGTCCACTCAAAATATTGCAATGGGACACTGCATCCTTATTGTGCAATTCGTAATAACTCGTTTTAATACTTGCAATATGACCACGTTTGTGCTCTGTTCAACAGTAGGCTACAACAATGGTTCTCAGCCACCCCTTATCTCACTGGCCCAGTTCAACTGTTTTACTGTCGCCATTCATTAACCTGATAATTCTTATGGAGGAGTTATGCGTAGTTTTAAACTGGTTCCTTCAGTAGTTGTGGTGTTGTATAGAAGCACAAAATGTACGGCTACCAGATACGTTTTAAGCACACATAGTAAAGATCTTACAGGAGTGTGCACTTTTTCCTTGCTTGATTTTCATTGTTTTAGGCCGTTGGTTAGCATTGTGTGAAGGTGCTTTCCTAGCAAAAAGTACCTTCTATTTGTTCCCCAATCAAATCTTCGACATCCTTATTTAAAGTGGGCTGCAGTGTCCTTGATTGCCTTGTTGGTAGTGACATCACAGTCATTTTTTTCAGACGTGTGCCGTCATTCTCCTTGGCTGTACTTACAATTGGGCTTTTAAATCACTAGGCCCACTATGTTAACCTACATCCATCCACAATCAGATTCAGTGTGCTCATTTTCAGTCATTTTAGTCTGTCGGCTATGGAAGGAGCGGCATGAAGTAGATAGCGTAGTATGGGAGGACTATTCATCTCCTGTGTTGAGAGTAAAGCAGCGTTCTGGAGTTGCCATCTAACCGAATTAAACAAGGAAGGAAGTGTTCTATAGCTTTAATGTGTGAAATCATAACAGGAAGTGTGTGTGTGTTTTAGTATGCATTAAGTATTAAGTGATGAGGTGTATCCCATGTCTGGGTGCTCCTTCTGACATCTTAACCCAGCTGCAGAGCCAACGCTGACAATGCTCTGACTCTGAGCGTCAACTTGTATTACTTGGCAAGACAATTTCACAGGCTTATATCCTGATCAACTCTCTTCTCTCCTTGCTCCTCCTCTTTTCTCCTCCCCTCAGGTTTGTTGGTGGGTGTGATTCTGCGTTACGGCATTCCAGCCACCAGCTACCACAACAAGACCCCGCCCAGCTGCATCCTGAAGGAGGGGCCTGTCAGCACCCTGCTGCTCAACGTCAGCGGCAAGTTCTTTGAGTACACCCTCAAAGGGGAGATCAACTCCCGGGAGATCCACAACGTGGAGCAGAATGATATGCTGCGCAAGGTAAATCCACTGGCAGCGTTTCAGTTCCTTGTCGTCCTCTTTTGACGTGGGCCAGTGGCGAGGGTCTGCCTCGTTTCCTGCTCTCCACAGCCACGCCCCCCAGAGCGCTTCATTGTGCCTGTGAAACTCTCATTGATTTCCTTCACTTAGCCTATATGAAATGCGCTTTATGAACATCGGTCGGTTGATTGATTAATGGATTGAGGGCATGTGGTCCAGTCAGAAGGGGTCTCATCCAGGGAGACTATGGAGAAGCTCAGCTGGTACTCAGTTCCAACCCTCCATGCCAGAACTCACTATACCACACTAACTATATAATCATCATTAAGCATCTGTTCTAGGGTGCAAAGTAACATTGAGAGTTTCCAGTTACAGGGCTTTTGTGGTCAGCGGTTTATGTTTGACTGTAAAACGATATAACTATAATTGAACTTACTTTTTAATTCTACAGGTGACCTTTGACCCCGAAGTATTCTTCAATATCCTGCTCCCTCCCATCATATTTCATGCTGGATATAGTCTAAAAAAGGTATGTCAAATTACCATTTTTTTCTTCAATGCTCTGGGGAACTTTATGCCTATCGATTGACTTGTCTAGACTGTCTCATCTTCACTCGGTTATTATTTTGGTTGCAGTAACAGGATATTTATGACAAGTGATTCACCAGCATCACACTCCGTAGCAGTCTGTGTCTTATGTGCAGCACACGAGACGCCCAGCTGGGTAACTCTCCCCGCCACAACCAGCTGTCTCATTGGACAGCCGTTGCCTTCGAAAGCTCTCATTGGCTATCTAAGCATAGACCGTTGGCTGAAAGTGAATACTGTAGGTTTTTAGGAAGGAAATGCTGACCAGACAATTTTCACTGCTTCCTCTCCAAGGTTAAGGTATTACACAGGAAATACCATGCTAACATAGCCATCTTGCAGTTGTACATTTACACCTACAAATGGAGTCTCACTAATTGTGATATAAGCTTGTCTGGTGCAATCTGTCATTTAAATATATCCCTGAGTCTATCCGTTTAAAATACATCCTCAATGCTGTATCTATCGGCACCCATAGCTGTCCTTAATCATGTGACCCCTCCAAGCTCTAGTATACATGTTCAAGCATGTTTGTTGACTTCAGTGCCCTTACTGCGGTTATGGCAGTATGACCTCGACTGTGGGGCTTAGTGAGGGCATGACTAAAGCCCTTTATATCACAGTAACTAAAAGCACATTATGTCACGGAGCAACACAAGGTGAACATGAAGTGTACCCTCGGCAGATAAGCTTCGTTTGTAGTGTTCACTCTCAAGTATGGATGGGGAAATGGGCACACACATGGTGTAGGGCAATTTGAGCTTTTCGCACCGGAAAACGCGAGTGTTTAGGAAGCAACAATGCCAACGATGAATTCCAAAGATGTCACGTGACGACGGCCCGTTTGCTGAGTCTGAAATGTCTTCAGGAAATGGGATTGGAGGGAAGGGTGGTGGTTGTGGTGGTGGGGGGGCGTCTTGTCAAGGGAAAACAATCCACAGTACATTTTAATCGGTAGCAGATGCTTGACTTTACTAGTGTGATTTCAACCTGAACACTTCAAGCTGGCTTGTAGTTGTGCATGACAAAACTTCGTTTGTAAACGGATTGTAGTTCTATTTTTGTATTCTATGATGTAGTGGGTGTAGGAGAATTAGGTTCAGGTTCTGTGGAATGGGGATGGTTGATGTTCTCTAGTTGACCAGGCTCACTTCTCGCTTGAGCTCTCACACTTCCTGTTTGAGGGGGCTGTGCTCAGTGCCTGTTTAAATGGGATTTCACTCTGTGGTCCTGTGTGCCACACACTGAATATGGAAGTTCCCGCCCAACCGCCACGGTGGTGTCGGATCACAATCTGCAGCTGCCTGACTTCTGGATTCATATCATGGGTCTGATATCTGCTTTACGCGTTCATCTCCATCCTGACCCGAGAGCAGCAATGCACACAGTTCACTTCTAACGTTACGAAATCACCGGAGGGACGAGTCGGATTGAATGTTAAATAATGAATACGTTATCCTCGTTATTGATCGTTACCCACGGCTCGGCTCCTTCCAGGAGGACCTGCCACAGACAGGGCTGAAGGAGGGACGCTTTCGTGGCAGCCAGTCATCAGTATCAGCTATCATGAGTCATCGTTTATTTTACAGCTAACCATTCTCCCTTGGGGCTGTGTGTGGGTGGAGGAGCGCGCGTGTGTTTACCCATGTTTATGAGGGAAGGGGTCGGCCATCCATGACTGAACGGGGACCCAGTGGACCCCTGTCTAGCTCCCTGCTGAGAACAGAAAGGTTGCTTGTGTTGCGAGGGAGATGGCGGCGCGCTCCTCACCGGAGGCAGTTCCGTCTGACAGTCCGGGAGGATTAACCGGGAGCTTTACCTCCCCAGCCCTTCCTGTATTTCACCAACAAGAACTGCGACTGTGTCTAGCCGTTATTCTGGTTGATCCAGCTCGCTGGTCTCGATGCTAATGAGCTGCTCCCTAGTTCACAAAAGCCCTTTCATGTAGCTGGTATTGGATGTGTTTTGGTTCCGTTTCTGTGTTTTGTGCATGGAGTCCTTTATTCGTGTGCTGATCATGTAATTAGGGCTCCCTGCTCGCCAACGACGAGACGCCGGTCTCAACGGAAACCATTGTGAGCAAAAGGAAAAGTCCAAGATCTGTCGAATCAGTGGCGCTGTTTGCTTGCGACTTTGCTTCCCAATCTCTCCGATTATACTGTTAAATCATGTGACCGTCACATGACCGTCACATTGTTTGTCCTCCTTTCAGAGACACTTCTTCAGGAACCTGGGCTCTATAATAGCATACGCCTTCCTGGGCACCGCCACTTCCTGTTTTGTCATCGGGTGAGTTCATAGACGTTTGGTCAATGCAGCTGTGCCTCTATAAATAATCCATTTATTAAACAGTATTATTTTTGACTGCGCATATAACATCTGACCTTGCTGTACTTGTTGCCTTGACAACATTCTGTCATTGACTTGTTGGCAATCCGACCTTGCAGGAACTTGATGTATGGGGTGGTCAAACTCATGCAGTTTACAGGACAACTCACAGATAAGTTCTACTATACTGACTGCCTCTTCTTTGGTGCCATCATCTCAGCAACAGACCCAGGTACTCGTCCCACATACTACACCACACCTCACCATACTACACCACACCTCACCATACTACACCACACCTCACCATACTACACCACCCCTCACCATACTACACCACACCTCACCATACTACACCACACCTCACCATACTACACCACACCTCACCATACTACACCACCCCTCACCATACTACACCACACCTCACCATACTACACCACACCTCACCATACTACACCACACCACACCACACCACACCATACTTCACCACACCTCACCATACTACACCACACCACACCTCACCATACTACACCACCCACACCTCACCATACTACACCTCACCATACTACCCACCACACCCTCACCATACTACACCTCACCATACTACACCACACCTCACCATACTACACCACACCTGTTCTGATGCCCTGTGACGCGCTAATGGTCAGCGTGTGCGTGATTGCAGTGACCGTCCTGGCCATCTTTAACGAGCTCCATGTAGATGTGGATCTCTACGCCCTGCTGTTTGGAGAGAGCGTCATGAACGACGCCGTGGCCATCGTCCTCTCCTCGTAAGTCCCGGCCGAACCACGTCCAGGTATCAGCCTTTTTGGTTCTTTTGGCCCAGACAGGTGTCTGTCTGTGGGCAAGGCTCCGAGGCCTTCGTCTTGTCTCCTTGAGCGGTTGAAATACCACATCGAGGTGCCAGACAGAGCCTGCGTCAGTAACTCCATTCATCAATGTTTGAGAAGTTGTCCTCTGCCTCCCCCTGCTGGACACACCTATAAAGTACCGGAAATGTATTTTTGCTGTGTTAACTAATCACAGTAAAAAATTATAAGGTTATAAGGTAAATGTGCTTCTGTGGTTTATAAGCATGCAATTTATATATTGATCTCGTCTTCTTCAGGTCTATCGTCGCGTACCAGCCCAGCGGAGCCAACACGCACACGTTCGACGCCGCAGCTTTCTTCAAGTCCGTGGGGGTTTTCTTGGGAATCTTCAGCGGCTCGTTCGCCATGGGAGCCGTCATCGGCGTGGTCACTGCCCTCATATCCTTCCATGAAAGAATGCCGGTCTCATCTGTGGCGATCGTCTCAAAGGCTCTGTTTAATTCCTTGGTGCCTGGAGTGTTGTGGGGGGTGGTGGTGGTGGTGTGCAGAGGTTGGTTCCAGGAGGAGGTGCTTGAGGTGGGGGGGGCTCCGCAGAACGGGGTGTGTTTCTTTAACCGTCTTCCCCACGTCACCAAGTTCACCAAGCTGCACTGCTTCCCCCTGCTGGAGACGGCCCTCTTCTTCCTCATGTCCTGGAGCACCTTCCTACTGGCTGAGGCCTGCGGGTTCACAGGTGAGGGGTCAGGGGTCAGGGCTGGAGGAGGTCAGGGGGTCAGTGTAGAGCGGGGTGAGGAAGGATTCAGACGTAAAGAGCCAGTCCAAGTATGACGGATACAGGAAATGTTTTCAGGTAGTAGTCATAGTCGGGGGAACTTTCCTCAGTTCTGCGTGGTGGGAGTTGGTAAACCAGAGACGTTAATGGGCCCTCAGGGTGTCCTAAGCTGAATGTCTGGCAAACGCATAGCTGAGGAAAATAACGTGAAAGAATAAGCAGATTAAACGCCATAATCCTTTATGTTTGCGCGCAGGTGTGTGTGTGTGTGTAATCTCCTAAACATCGGGCCAATGAAACGCCCTCTGTGTTCTCGCTTGACCTGTGCTGTTCCTCAGGGGTGGTGGCCGTGCTGTTCTGTGGGATCACCCAGGCTCACTACACCTACAACAACCTGTCTGAGGAGTCCACCAAGAGGACCAAGCAGGTGAGGGGGGGGGGAGAGGGGGGGGAGCAGTAGGTTGTTCTCTAGTGCCCTCTACTGGACCCGCTGAACTCCACTCTTTTTCTTTTGTCGCTGTTGCGTCATGGCGGCTTTAAAAGAGTACCTGTGTTCTCGTGCCAGATGGCCAATTGATCAGCCAGCTGTGACCCTAATCAGGGCTGCACCAGGGTCGCCTTCTCCCTGCAGTGATGGGAGGCCCAGAGAGGGGGCGCTGACGAGATGTTAATTGGCCGCAAGACAGCAGGCCGCAGCAGACTGTCGCCTCGGGAGGTTTTGTAATAGACTGGAGGAGTCGTTAGAATATGTCAGGGCAGACTTCACTGAAGGTTAGAACTGTCAAAATGGATTAGCGCTGCATAGTTATGTGTGTGTGAAGGAGAGAGCAATGTGAGTACCATGTGTAATTCTGGTTCTCCACGCCTGGTCACATTAAGTCACGAGGGGGTGGGGGGGGGGCTGTAGGAAAGATCACCCTCCCTCACTCCACCCCCCCCACCCCCTCCCTCCCCTCCATGTGTCTGTGCTGCTGCTGTGGAGTGGGGGGGGGAGAGATTAGTGTTGTCAGCTCTGGCGTCGTGGCAGCTGTGGAGCCTGCATCTCCAGCAGACTCTCGAATGATCTCCACTCCTAATGGAACACGCACGAGGACTCTGTCTCAGTCCCAGGGCTTACAGGAGCAATGAGAGACGGCAGGAGAGCGACACAGTATCGCCACCCTTGGGTGGAACTTGAATGAATATCTTGTCTGTAGAGGCCCCTGGGGTTTAATTCCTACTGTTCAGAACCCATTTAGAATGACAGTTAGACACGTCGTATGTTGTTTGTAATTGACACTTTTGGATTCTTTCGTTTGTCTCTGTTCCTCAGCTGTTCGAGGTGCTGCACTTCCTCGCGGAGAACTTCATCTTCTCCTACATGGGGCTGGCTCTGTTCACCTTCCAGAACCACATCTTCAACCCCATCTTCATCCTCGGCGCGTTCGTATCCTTTCACTGAGCTGCAGGGCTCCTTCGACCCAACACAGAGCTGCCCACTGTCCTAACCCCGTCCAGCCCGCTGTCCTAACCCCGTCCAGCCCGCTGTCCTAACCCCGTCCAGCCCACTGTCCTAACCCCGTCCAGCCCGCTGTCCTAACCCCGTCCAGCCGCTGTCCTAACCCCGTCCAGCCCGCTGTCCTAACCCCGTCCCACCCTCATAACCGCCTCGCTCGATATAGCTCTTAAGCCTGCGTCGCTCTAAGTCCTCCGGGGTTGTTGACTCCAGTCAGGTTCTCTCACCTGTCTGAGCCAGCGCAGGTAAACAAGATTCCTGTCAGACTTCTGGCACGGCCCTGTGACGTTCCAGGCTCACGTCCGCCATCTTGTTCGTCTTCCACTGTTGATTTTTTTTTAACTGGCTGGTTTAATTACACAATACAATACAATGATTTAAACACGCGGAATCCGACCTGTTGCTTCCTTTGACCTCCCTGTCAGTTTGCCATCTTTATAGGGAGGGCCTTCAACATCTACCCCCTGTCCTTCCTGCTCAACCTGGGCCGCAGACAGAAGATCAGCGGAAACTTCCAGCACATGATGATGTTTGCAGGTGTGTCAAGGCCGCACGGGTTACTACTGTGACTGTCTGTTTCCGATAGCTCAGGACTCACCAGGCAGGAGTCAGAGGAATAAGTTTGCAAACCAGGGTATAGTGGAGGAAGGTACAGCTTAATGGTTAGAGCATTTGACTGCAGATCAAGAGGTCACAAGTTATGATCTGGGATGGGTATTATCTGGGCTGGGTGTATGATCTGATGGGATGGGTGTATATTATCTGGGCTGGGTGTATGATCTGGGATGGGTGTATGATCTGGGCTGGGTATATTATCTGGGCTGGGTATATTATCTGGGCTGGGTGTATGATCTGGGATGGGTGTATGATCTGGGCTGGGTGATGATCTGGGATGGGTGTATGATCTGGGCTGGGTGTATGATCTGGGCTGGGTATATTATCTGGGCTGGGTGTATGATCTGGGCTGGGTGCTATGATCTGGGATGGGTGTATGATCTGGGCTGGGTGTATTGAGGCGCTGGCTGTGTTGTGCCTGCAGGGCTGCGAGGGGCGATGGCGTTCGCCCTGGCCATCCGGGACACGGCCACCTACGCCCGGCAGATGATGTTCACCACCACCCTGCTCATCGTGTTCTTCACCGTCTGGGTGTTCGGAGGCGGGACCACACCCATGCTGTCCTGGCTACACATCAGGTCTGCCTCTCTCTCTCTGTCTCTCGCTGTCTGTCCATCTGGATCTCTACATCTCTGTGTCCATGGTAACGGCTTGCAATGCCTACGTTCAGCAGTCACGCCACCGTTCTCTGCTCAAAACGTCAGTTGACGGTTTTGTCCAGAAGAGGGTGCTAGAGATCCCCCCCCACACTGCGTCTCTCCCTCTGTCACCATGAGAACCGTGGGAACCCCCCCATGCTCCGCCCGCCCCATCCCCGAACTCGCCGAACCCCCGCGGCTCAAGATGACGATGGTTGACCTGTGCCACGTCACAGTCCCCCTCACTGACCCCAGTGTCAGCAGTGTCCCAGGAGCCTGTTGAACGACCGTAACATCAGCTGCTTCTCCTGCGCCTGCTTCACAGCCACGTCTCTGGCCCAGAGAAGCTTAGCTGCTGTTCCTCTGTGGCCCATCGACCCCAGACCAGGGGGCCTAGCAGGCTAACAGGCTAGCAGGACCCCTGCCAGACCTGCGATTTGATCCAAATAAAGAGGATTATTTGTGGGTATAATGTGGCTCAGGACGGCTCAGTCTAACATGGAGAGATGCTGTTTGCTGCTGTTTTGGGAGGATTTGACTAGACATCCACTCAGACAGAGACAGCCTGCTGGCCAGACACTCGTCACCATGGTGACCAGGGGGGGGGCAGCCTGAGAATTCCAGGGAGCGTGTGGAGCCCAGACTGTGGAGCGATAGTCGAATCCTGGGTTCAGACAAGGGTATCTGGACAGGTCGTCCTGAGAGACGTGGTTGGCCCGGGTATCGGGCTGTGTGGAGGAGCAGCCAATCGCGGAGGAGGATTGGAGGAAGCAGCCAATCGTGGAGGAGGATAGGAGGAGCTGCTGCTCTCTGTTACCGGGCTTTGTTTGACAGTGTCTTAAAAACGGGGGCTTCTGCCTCTTGTCAAACTCTCGGAGATGCTGCGGACTGTGATGCTGCCGACTGTGGCTAAGACAGGGAAAACTCCTCTGTTAGCGTAGCCTAAGAGTTAGGTTACCGTAGTCTAGGCTACAGTACACTAGGTCAACATGATTTATGAACCATAAGGCAGACTATCCCTTACTTGGGCCATTAGCCTAATCTCTGGGTTTTAATATTTGATAGCGATGTGGCCTAAATGATGCTTGCGGCAGGAAAACGCCCTCATACTTATACCCTTCCACACAAAACGTTTGTTATGATTCGGCGAATAACTGGCTTCCAGAATTGTGTGTGTGTGAGAAGTGGACAGTCTTTGTGTTTGTGTTATTATGTCCTGCTGAGACTCGGGGTGTGATTAGACCCCCCAGGGTCTTAGACGTCTGTCGTTTGTCTCTGGCAGACGGAAGGATCAGTGTCTGTTCCCCAAACACCGTCTTGTATATAACTGGAGACGGATGCCAATTAATGCCCCTTTGGAGCTCGAGTGATTATTGCTCTCTGGGTAATCCTCTGGCTGGCCGGTCTCAGACCTGCAGAAGGTGTCGTCTGCCGCCGGGGGGGGTGGGGGGGGGCGTAAGCTTTGACCCTGCTGCAGCCTCCTTTCCCCACCCTCAGCCCCTCCGGAGAGCGTCTGGTTGTAAAACGGCAGGTTGTGTGTGTCAGCGTGTGTATGTGTGTGCAGACAGAAGAGGAGTTGGCCCGATGTGTGTTTGTGACGTTGCATGTGACTGACCCCCCCAGGGCACACTGCTCTCCTCCGAGGAGCCTCACGGAACGTGTCGAAACACGTCCTTAAGCCCTGATCTCTCTGAGCCCACTGAACCCGCAGGTGAATGATCAAACTCTGAATTCGACTCTGTACAATGAGTAGTCCACCTCTGGTTTGGAAACCGCTAGGGTCGCAGGGTCCGTTCAATAAATGACAGTTCTACAGGTATCTGTAAGGATGTTCTTGGTTGCTAAGCTACTGATGAGCCCGCCACGTCCTGTTTCTGCCCTGGGCAGGGTTGGGGAACGCGGCCAGGAGGAGGACCAGGAGCGCCAGCATAAACGGCGGCAGTATGTCAGGTGACGTGTGGGAGGATGGTCTCCCCCCCCCCTTCCCCCTTGCCACTTCACTGTGCGTGCTCCTCTGTCTCACCGTCTCTCCTCACGTTGCAGCCTTCTGCTCTGGTCTCTGGTGTCAGCACTGCAAGCTTGGCCCCAGCCACCTGTCTGTAACTGGGAGTGTGTGGGTCTGGTCACAGGTCACAGGTGACAGGTCAGGTATAGAAGCATAAGGAGTATTTGTAACGATTTCATTTGACTTTCGATTTGCCTAGTAATTGTCACGTGTCATGGTGCGTGGGAAATCCAATACCCGTATTTGACAGTATGCAAATACCAAAAGACTGAGTTATAGTTATGATGGTGATAAGCATGATCTAGACTGAGTTGTGCTATAGCCACCCGCGTACAGTTCATGACTAGCCCCTTTTGTTATTTAGTGACCTGATGCTAGTTAGCATATTACATTTTTCATCACAGGCTCGTGTGATATTGATTTCATCACTTGGCATTTTGTTAGTGAGCTAACTGTCGCAGGTCGAAATGAACCTCAAATGTTTGTTTCTATTTGGTTATCTAGCTAATGACGGTATTGTAGTTTGTTAGTCAAATGTTTTCGTTTTTTTGCCAGTCACGCAGTGATACAGAATTGTGCAAATGAATTCCATATAGCTGTGGTAATAGTTAATATACCACAGATATGAACCAATCAGATTGCTTGATTTGAGCATCCTGATTGCTTGATTTGAGACGGGGGCCCTAGTCCCAGCACAGGTAGAGCTGCAGGTGGATGTGTTTGTGGCTATGGGCTCTGCTAGCTAGCTTGCTCGTGTTCCGGGCGTTTCTCATGCTCTTCCCTGCCTGCTTGTGAATCACTGTGGAGAACGGGTGTGACGGTGACTGTCTCCTTCCCCCTGGGCTGTCCCTCTTGGGTTTCACACTGCTGCACTGTCTGGGAGACATCGTATTCTCTGGAGGAGTGTGTGTTCGGGTGTTAATGAGTGGATGTTTGTGTGAGTTACATAGAGCGTGTGTGTGTGTGTGTATATGTTTGTGTGAGTTACATAGTGTGAGTGTGTGTTTTAGGAAGCAATAAACTGCCTAAAGGTAAGTAGAGGAGTTCAACTCTTATTTGATCAGTAAACGTGTTTGTGTGTGTGTGTGTGTGTGTGTGTGTGTGTACCCATGAACAGAGGCAGGCCTAATCAGGAGGAAGTGTGTACTTGAGTCTTATCCTCCACCAGACCCAAACTGCCTCTTCCTGGTTCCTCCTGAAACGCATGCTCTTTACACTTTGTTGTCCCAGGGCCTCTGACCTTCAGAACACCCCCTGATGTTCCTCCAGACAGCTCTGTGCCTCCCTTCCTCCCCTCCCCCGTGTGTGTGTGAGCTCGTGTGTGTGTGAGCTCGTCTGTTGGAGAGCTGCCACTCCTCCCACAGCCCCTTCCTCCCCCCCGCAGGGCCGCTCAGACAGTTGCACTCCAGGACTTTAGCCCCACAGTCTTAAGGACTGACCTCAGATATCAGGAAACACTCCAGGACTTTAGCCCCACAGTCTAAGGACTGACCTCAGACATCAGGAAATGCGAAACGGCGTTGTTGACTTTTCCGTCACCGAGGGCTGGTTGGGTAGGAGTTAACACGGCAGCGCTGTGTTTTAAGAAAGTCTCCGAGGCGTTGAGAGGAGTCGTTGTGTCGGGGGTCACAAGGTGCATGCATGCACTGCTGCAGATCCCGAAGAGATGGGAGCCCGAGCACGTCGAAACGGGGGATCAGATAGCACACCGCCATGTGCTTTCAATTACAGGCCCGATAAGTGACACGCCCTCTCGTACCCTGGCTGGCCCCCGTCCACATGGTCTGGGCTCGGCCTTGGCCTAGTTTCAGCTTCTCTCCGAATGAACCACGTCCACTTCAACAAGAGAGTCTCTGTGTTTCAAAAAAGAAACGAGAAACGGCGCTGACCTTTCCTTCTGCGGCGGCTCGGGGTCGTTTTAAGACGCCTACTAGAAGAACTCCGATGTGAAATTGCAGAAAGGCCCAAAGTGCTCATTTGGACGTGAGGATGAAACTGAAGAATAATCCCAAATCCAATCCTGAGTTTCTGCTCTCTTTTGGCGGTGTTTTAATCTGGCCTGTGTGGGGCTGATTCTGGCAGAGGAATCCTACTTATCATTTTTTCATACAAACCACACAAACTCACCCACCTGTCCTCTCTCTCTCTCTCTCTCTGTGTGCAGGGTGGGAGTGGACCCAGACCAGGACTTGCAGCAATGCGGAGACAACTTCCTGGTCCTCCAAGGGGTGAGTCCAGCTGCTTCATCCTCATCCGCCCGTGATGAAGACGCGTGCAAATCCACCGCTAACTCCCTAATCGCTCCGAAACATGAAAAAAAGGCAGGGTTGCAACAGTGGTGAAAACCCTGTCGCTAACCTTCCGGTACGAAGTTTGAAGTGAACTGGCACTTAGGGGTTGTGACGACTGCGGGTTTGTCAACACACAGCGTTTCACCTTCTGTTTCAAAGGGTACAGGAAGGAAGCAGCTGTTTGACTGCTGTCTGAATGACGTTCTGTGTAGAAGAGAGAGAGCAGGCTTATGCAGAAGCACATTCTACGAGGGGGGTGGGGGAAGAAAGCAAGAAGAATGTATAAATGACAGGGCATCTCTGCTTTATGTGGAAGGAGATTGTATAGAGAGACAGGAAGTGTGAGGGAGGGAGAAAGAGGGGAGGACATGCAGGAAAGGCCTGGGCTGGACTTGAACCCAGGACTTGAACCCCTTGCAGTAAGACATTAGCTAGACATGCGTAACTGTTGTCCCTGAGTACGTTCTTTTGAGAGTTTGAACGGCCTTGGTCACCTCAACAGATATACAGTTACAAAACGTGAATTATTAAGTACCTGCTATGCGTCCCACATTCTTAACACACAGCTCTCTAAACAGAGGGATGTGAAGATCATTGTGTCTAGCCAAACGGATGAATAATTCACATCCCTAACCAAATGTCCAAAACTTCATGGTGTCATGTTTCTATCACCCACCCCCAACACGTGTGTGTAACTTGACCTTCTGCACGGATGGGAGCACATTTTCCAGGCCTCATGAAACTAAAAATGCTCACCCTCAGCAGTAATAACACTGTACAGCAGTGTGTGTGTGTGGTCTGCTACTCCAGCCCTTGGTGACATTCCCGTGCCATGTGCCTCCTGGCAGCTGAGTATTGACAAGTGGTTGAGAGCAGAGGCTGCAGACTAGACACGCTACTGGACTTGGCAGGGGTAGATGACTGTGGGCTGGACTGGGCAGGGGTAGAGGGCTGGGCAGGGGTAGAGGACTGTGGGCTGGACTGGGCAGGGGTAGAGGGCTGGGCAGGGGTAGAGGGCTGTGGGCTGGACTGGGCAGGGGTAGAGGGCTGGGCAGGGGTAGAGGACTGTGGGCTGGACTGGGCAGGGGTAGAGGACTGTGGGCTGGTCTGGGCAGGGGTAGAGGACTGTGGGCTGGACTGGGCAGGGGTAGAGGACTGGGGGCTGGACTGGGCAGGGGTAGAGGACTGGGGGCTGGACTGGGCAGGGGTAGAGGGCTGGACTGGGCAGGGGTAGAGGGCTGGACTGGGCAGGGGTAGAGGACTGTGGGCTGGACTGGGCAGGGGTAGAGGACTGTGGGCTGGACTGGGCAGGGGTAGAGGACTGTGGGCTGGACTGGGCAGGGGTAGAGGACTGTGGGCTGGACTGGGCAGGGGTAGACGACTGGGGGCTGGACTTGGGTAGGACGGGAGGGGGCTGAGATGGTCAGGGGGGGAGGGTTTGCCACCATGCAGTCAGAGATGTAATTACTCACACTGGTGTGTTTACCTGCAGTGGCTTAGCACTCACCATGCAGCCCCACTCCCTCTCCCCTGGCTGAGTACATTTCCACCGGAGGGGAGGGGGGTCTGAAACCACCGCGGGTGGTCTCGTCGTGGCATCCGAGTGTCATTGTGATGCAAAAACATCCAATCAAAACCAAGTGTTGACAGTCGCCGTACCTTCTGGGAGCCTCCTGCCGGGTGGCTAATGTGCTGGGGACGGGAGGACAGCTGCTCGGGGGAGAGACGAGGGCCTTCAGGACCAGAGAGTGTGACCTGTGTGTGTGTGTGTCTGTGTTTCCCCCCAGGACGGGTCCCAGGTGGAGGGCCAGAGCAAGACCAGGCAGGAGAGCGCCTGGCTCTTCAGGCTGTGGTATACCTTCGATCACAAGTATCCTTTCTTTCCTCTTCAAAAGATATATCATGATGATGTTTTAATAGGGCATTTCTGCATATCTGGCATTTCTGCGGGACATACACAGTGAAGAGAGATGCAGGAAACGTGAGAGAGAGAGAGAGAGAGAGGGGGGAGGAGGACCTGCAGGAAAGGGGCCGGGGGCAGGATTCGAACCCAGGCTCCTGCGGTAAGGCCTCTCCCTACGTGGTACTGTCGGTGCACTTGATCGGTGAGCCACATGTGTCCCTGTCTCATACGGCGGTGTGCTGTGGAGAGGGGCCCGACGTGCTGCTAGTCACACACAGGAAGCACGCAGGGGACCAATCTGCCTGTGGGCATGTCACGTTTCATCAGAGGCTCATGTGTGAAGGGGCCTGCCGAACACCGAGGGTGTGGAGAGCAATGAGGGCTGTACTTGAGAGACAGACGCAGAAAATAACAGACCTAAGCGAACAACGCCCCTCCCCCCCCGTCCACCGTCCCCCCCTCCTCCCTCCACACTAGAACAATGGCCCTGCCAGGTGTTTAATCGTCTAGCATGTTTTTAGGAAGACTTGAACGCGTTTCCATGGGGAAGCTCTATGGTGACACGAGCCAGAGTGGAGTGGGCGGGGCTTGTCATTAGGAGGTTTGGGATGTCTTGGGGGGAGGGTGTGTGTGTGTGTGTGTGTGTCCAACACGTCGGCCGGAGGTGATAATGCTCTTTATCCCTGGGTATCATGGTCTTAAACACTCCCGGGAGGACATGCATGCCTCTGGGAAGCCTGCTAATCCTCTCCCTGCCGCGTCATGCTAAAGGGTAAAGGACGGGGTCACCGAGCCCATTAGCCCCACAGCATTCTGGGGCAGGGGGACGTCTCAGGGGGACGTCTCAGGGGGACGTCTCAGGGGGACGTCTTAGGGGGACGTCTCAGGGGGACGTCTCAGGGGGACGTCTCAGGGGGACGTCTCAGGGGGACGTCTCAGGGGGACGTCTCAGGTTCACAGTTGGGTTTCTCGAGCTTATATGCGGCTGATTCTCAGTAGCTTGGATTCCCACGACGGCTCAGGCTAACTGTGTGGTATCGGTTCTCCTTATGAAGCCGCTGCGGCTGAATGGCGGCGGTTGGCAGGTGTTTGTTTCCTTAGCGACCGCCCCAGCTACTTGAAGCCCATCCTGACTCACAGCGGCCCCCCCCTCACCACCACCCTGCCAGCCTGCTGTGGTCCGCTGGCACGCTGCCTGACTAGCCCTCAGGCCTACGAGGTGAGTACACACACACACACACACACTCATATACATTTGCTCGGCCGGTTCATAGGCTCATGTTCACGCACTGTATGTCACGGTTCACACATATGTTTACACATGGAAACAGACCCGAGTAACCGAGGATGTTTTGGATGACCGCGTTTGTTTTGTTGTTGTTCTGAAAGTCTGAGATGGCTGTGGTTGTGGCCAGCAGAACCCCCCCCAGAGTGGGACCTGCTGTGAAACTAGGAGCTGCTTTCTCAGCCGCTTCGCCTCACACGGCACATGACTTTGAGAGTCTTATCTGATAAGGCAGAAGTAGTAGATATATCTGATAAGGCAGAAGTAGTAGATATTTATCCCCGACTAGCGAGAGTGAAACTGGAGCTTCTCGTTGGTCTGGTCGCCCTGCAGACAACGCGTAGACGTGGGGGAGATTTCATGACCTATTTTTGTACACTTTAGCCCAGATTCCACATTTGTGACGGCTGTTTCCTCTGCAGTCTTTCAGTCGAGTGGTGGTGGTGTTTTGAATGCCCGCAAGCCAAACACAAAAGCATGAAGGCTTTTAGAAGTTGAGGAGAGAGGGAGCGAAAAAAAAAGAAAAGTCAAAGGTTTTTTACATTTAAGTCTCTACAAAAGGCCTATTCAACGCTACCTCAATGGTGATCTGTTATGTGCTCCAATATTTCAGACACAGATAAGAACCATTCACTTGAATGGTCACACTTGGATTGACTTTGGCTAATTCCCCTGTTCCTTTCGTTTCCAACACTTATCACATGGGGTTGATTCCACTTGTCACACAATTGGCCATTATGGATTTCTTTTTACCCGGTTCTCTAAATAGCTTTAGAGAAATGTTCTTGTGCCGGTTACTCTCACACTGGGTTACCAAAGTGTTACATTTCTCAATCATGTCTTTATACATGTTTGTTCTTCATGTTGAATTTATTTCCCTGTTTTCATCCCCCCTCCTTTCTCTTATTTTCTTGTGCTTTCTTTCTCGCTCTCTCTCTCTCTGTGTCTCTTTCTCTCTCTGTGTCTGTGTCTCTCTGTCTCTCTCTCTCTCTTTATATACGAGCCAGCATGGATTTCATACATGAATTCAGTTTATTGTTAAGATGTTCGGAACAGTCCACTGTTTTGTGTTGACGAGAGAAAGACAGAGTAGGAGGATTAAATGAAAGTCTTTGTCCTCTTGTCATCCAGGGGCGTTCCAAGGAGTGGAGCGACACTAGTGTGTGCTGTGGTGCACGGCCATTTTGAAGGGTGGAGTGATACTGGGGAGTGATGAGGTCTATGGTCGAAACCTGCTCTTGGGGTTGTAGAACATTCTTCCTCCACTAGATTTTTAGCGCATGTTTCATAACACAAGCTATAAAAATAAATGAGTCAACGTACAAGAATAGGCCAGAGCAAAACTACTTCTGCTTTGTTTCCATTTCGGAAAACCCCAGACATCTCTATCGATCTTTCGCAGCCCAGTGGATCTAGTTCGAATTTTCCTTTCGTGTGGCGTTTTTTCTTTTTCGGTACTCTTCTTTTCCCAACAGCAGCTATATGTTGGGGGCAGAGTGGTTACATAACGCTGATTACTTAGTTGGATCCCTCTCATCAGAGTAATCCTTGTTTTGACCGTGAGTGAACCCACCATGTGCCGTGAGCCAACACTCTGGGGTTAGCGGGGGAACCGCAGGGGTCTGCACTGGCAATCGATTCCCAGTCCTATCCAATCAGAGCTGTGGAAACTCCTGCTATGGTTGAGAAAGTATTGACCCTGCCCGTCCAAATCCAGTCGGCGTGTGTCTATAGATTGAGTTTTCGCTATCACCACAAAACAGTGCGCAGACTTTCCAGCTCCGCCCCGGGCTGTGTTGGAGTGGAGTTGATCAGCTGCGATGTGACGCGCGCCTGTTGTGTCATCTCCCATGCGTCAGTGCTTGTATGCAAAACTAAGTGGATGTTTCCTGTCTGTCGTCTGTACGTATGACTCCACAGTGTCCCTCATAAACCTTTTGTTCAGTTTTTGTGTGAGTGTGTCTGGGGTTTCCGTTGCAAACCTGTGTTTGGTCTCTTCAGTGTGTGTGTGTGTCTTCGTCCTCCTCCCCTCATGTCTCCTGGGGGGGTGTGTGCGTCTGCAGAACCACGAGCAGCTGAGGGACAACGACTCGGACCTGATCCTCAACGACGGGGACCTGAGCCTGACGTACGGCGACACGGCCATCACCGCCAACGGGGCCGGGGGCGCGGCGGGCGGCTCCGGCTGGGGCGCGAGCGGCAGGAGGAGCGGCAGCACGTCGGAGGAGGCCCTGGAGCGCGAGCTGGACACCCGGGACGACGAGCTGCTGAGCCGGGGGACGCGCCTCGTGTTCCCCATCGAGGACCACGCCTGACGCCCCCCCCGTCCACCCACCCCCCAACGCCCCGCCATCCCCGACCACCCCGCCCGTCTGACCTCGCCGCCCCCGCCACCCCTCCTCTTCGCACGCACGCACACACCTCCTCCCCTTGCTCGTTGCCAGAAAGGGTAGAGTGGGTTTGTGGGGGAGGAGGGGGGAGGGGGAGGGGGGGTGGAGGAGGGTGAGGGAGGGGAGGGGAGGGGAGGGGGGGGGAGTGGTTCAGGCTTCCGACTCTCGCGGTGTCCCTGGAAGACTGACTCGAGCGGGAGAGAGAAGACCGGAGCATTCTCATCGTCATTGCTGATCTAGAGCTGAGGGGAGGAGGGAGATTTGGTTCCTCCGGGAGAGCGAGAGAGAGAGAGAAGAAGAGGAGGACAACAGCCCTCGCTGGGATACTGTGACTATACGTAAATGTTTCTGTACTCCCCTGCTTTTGAGGGAGAGGGGGAAACCCTTTTATTCAGGGCACAGCCTTTCCTTCTGGGAAAAACTCAATCAATGCAACGTGATGGGTGTTGAAATAGGAGTTACACAACATCAGTTACTGTGCCGCCGTCTAGGGCGAGCTGTATCTGTGTGTGTCTCAGTGTGTTCCAGGCGGATGGGAAAAAACCGAGAGGCCAAGCCAGCTCATAGTCTCATTCCTCATCCCCCGCCCTCATCCATCAAACCTCTGGGTGGGGGAATCTCCACTAGATATTCTGATGTTGTTGTGATCGCGACACAACCCAGCGGCTTGATGAGAGCTGTGTTGTGAGCCTGCTGCAGTGAGGTCAATCTGTCATTGGAGGGGGGAGGGGGGGGGGTGAGAGGCTAGGCAATTATCTTTTTACCATATGTGCGTGCACATGCGCGTGCGTGAAAGATTAGTTCCAAACACAATCGCCACCGGGTTTTTTTTCCGCTCATCGCATCTTGGAAATGACTGGGATCGATGCCATTGGTGTGAGCGTGCTGTAAGTATGTGTGTTACATTGGCTGATAACCCTATTTCCATGACTGAAAATATACAGCAGAATCTCTCCATCAGAGATAACATAACATTGTAACCGAACAGGCTTTGCTGTTTTCCTCTCGAGTACGGCCCTGTGGAACTGGGGCCTGACTTGACATGGAGAGAACAGCATACCAGGAAGTGTCCCTGCGGCTTCACGACCGCCAACCCTGCCCCCGTTCATTTATATCGATTTATAAATATCTTTCTACTTCTTCAAACCTGTGCACGACATGTACCGTGCCTGTACACCATATATTTCACTCGACGGCCTGAGGTCAAAGGTTAAAAACGATGACTTCATGTATCTTGTTCAAAGGTTAGAATGACTTGCAAACATTTCCACAAACTGCCAATTACCACTCTGCAACACCCTTCCATACAATAAAAAAGAGATTTATAATGTTAGATCAATCACCAAAAGGAAATGTAATTGGCCCCAGCCTTGGTGATGTGATTCTACAGGTTGCACTGTGTGACGAATAGAAAGCTTTACTGTTTTATAGAGTATCTTTGGAGGCTTCTGTCCTTTTTTTTCCCTCCTCACTATATCTTTGAATGCAGACCATCCTCACAACGTCCGCTAGTGACGTCACAGAAACGAGGGAGCCCTCTGCCTCACAGCTACGGCTTTAGACGAGTTCCGATTCCCTTCTGGAACGGTCCTGGGCTCCACTCCAGCGATTGTAAAATGGGGAGCGATGCAATTTGTCAGACGACAGTGTTAGCCTCTTCAGTGGGTCGGGCGTCTGAACCAGCTGGGCTCGGCTCGGGGCTGTGCTCTTTAGCGCGTTGAGCTGCGGTTTGAACGTGCTGGTGGCAGGGGGGAGGGGTGGAGAGGGGGTGGGGTGGAGTGGGAGTGTCATTCCCCCCAGCAGGAACACGTGTTTGTTTGTGTGCCCCATCTGCTTCATGTGTATCGCATAATATGAACTTTGAAAATGAACAAATCCTCTTTTGTATGTGGGTGCACTCTGCAACACATTGTTCTACTGTGTGTGTGTGTGTGTTTGACTCCGAGGTTAACAGAAGTGAATGATGCCCATGTGTTCCACTGTTTACATCACGACAGGGTGGTCCACATTCTACAGGTTCTGACCGGGGGGAGGTAAGAGAACTTTAGAATGTGAACCTCACACTATTGTTTTGAAGTAATAGGAATATGGAAATGTATCTACAGCAGTAACACAATCCTGCCCCAAGGGTTGCACAGACTACAGACCATTCAGACTCCAGTGGAATGGTGTGGGAGTCAATGTTAGATGTGCCCTCTCGCAGCCCCGATCTGAAAGCATGCCTGTGTCTGGGACTCACTGTTGTACCACGTTTATGAATCACGCCAGAGCCATCTCAATCAGCCATTGTTATTATAGCCATCATGTGCCCCAGGATGCTAACGGAACGCGGCACCCTCTCATAAGTCAGTCAGTGTTTTTAAAATTGCTTTTTTTGCGTACGACTTTGAATGCCTGCCCTGCCCAATCCCTTGAATGCCAGACTTGCAGTATCTCTGGGTTGTGAGAAAAAAAAGAAGAAAAAAACACACAAATTGAAACTGTGAAAATACCCTTGTGTCAAACATATATCGCTTCGGGGAGTCTTTCCTCTCAAAATGCTCGTTTTAGCAACTGAAGATGTAGTCAAACAAAAAAGAAACTTCTCGCGAACAAGGCTATGGAGAGAGGGGGGGTGGAGGGTGGGGGGGGATTTACCAAGATCTAAGATCGCACTTTATGGATGGGTGTTCAGCTGTGACCTCAGACGACGAAGGTGTGGTGGAACACCCTGCTCCAAGCTGAGGACACCGTGTGAATCTCGTGTCCTCAAACTGTGCTTCAGAACGTCTGTTGGTCTCCCGCTGTCCAAACATGCTGTCCTTCCCACAGTAATATGAGATGTAGCTAACTGTAAATATCATCAGTGCGCCTGTTGTCTTCAGTAGCAACAACTGGCTGCGAAGTTTTACCTGCAATGTTTTGCATGACCATGTCAGTTAAAACTGTAATAATAAACTCAAAATGACAAATGTGTTCATCATGAAATGTCTTGTCAACACACTTAGACTGACCCCCCCTGTGTTTAGACTTCACAAAACAAAAAACAGCATATAAAGCATATTTATTGAAATAGTTTTTCTGAACTCATCCTTCATTAACAACTCTGTTTATGGTTTCTCCTAGAACGTGAATTCACACCAAACAAAACATGGAAATACTGACATGTCTCCAGCTCGCGCAACAACGAGGCCTAGAACTGAACTAGCACACTAAATTCACCCACCAATCTTAAAATGTCCCATCGTTCATTGTATTCGTTACACATCGGTTAAAGGCGGTATGTGGCCATCATCGCTGAATTGCGGCAGTCCACTGGTGGCCTGAAGCCTTGGCAAAATAAAGAAGGCAGTTCCTCCTGACATTTCCATGGGATATTAGGGAATGTCACACTCAAGTGAGTGTGTCGTCAGTAACGGTGGAAGTCTGCAGCTGAGTGAATTCCAGAGGGGGGTAGGGTGTGGAATTATAGCTTTCCAGGCCTCGTCTCCTCCCTCCCCTCGTCTCCCTCCAGTACAGTTGATAAATTAGCATGGTTAGCTACTTTCTTTACCTCCCCCTACAGGGCGAGCAAACTAAAGTTAAAAGTACCAGCGCTCAAAATGACCCTGTCCACACGTTGAGGAACATCACTTGTTAGCTGGACGGGGGGGGGGAGAGGGGGGTTGGGAGGAGGAGTCACAAGCGAGGCTAAGCGTGGCGGGGCTGTGTTGTCAGCAGAGACAGCCTCCTCCCAGACGAGGCTAGTATGAGGCTGACTAGGGCCCAGTCCTGCAAGAGGATTGAGGAGGGATTAGTGCAGCTGATGATGGGACGGAAAGCAGGGGCAGGACTATGGCGTGGTGGCACTAACCAACGTGTCCTCCTGTCTCTGTGGATTCTAGAAGCCGGACTTCATTTGGCTCCTTCCCCAGAAAAGTTTCCAAACCACAGCTCGCTCCGCAGGGTCTGCTCCGAGGGGAGAACACCACGAGTCCCCCTTCATTCCGTGTCTTTTTTGGACTCGTTTCAAAACTCCAGCCATCTTAAGTTCCTCCCATTCCTTTCAACCCCTGAACAGCAGGCACCTGAAAGAGAGCACGAAAAATATTCAGTGACGATTCAGGGCCTTTAGGTTTAATCTGGACCCAATGGAACACACTATGACAGGGAAATAGCTACAATAACAATCCAGTCTCCCCTGGGGACAATTTTGGTGCTCCAGGCCTTCGCACCCCATTATCACCTGAGCCGTTCATCCTATGGTAACCAGTTCATAAACCCTCCCCAGCAGAAAGACACCAGTGTCCCTACAACACCCTCTCTCTGCGCCTGGTGCCGGCTTGTCTTTGCGCCTGGTGCCGGCTTGCTGACGGCCTGGCCTGGCTCCCTGGCAGTGAAGGCTCCGTTTGTCAGGGTCAGCGGTGACAGGCTAGACCCAGGCAGCTCAGTCGCTTCACGGACGCTTATATACAATGTTCCCCCTGTTTGGTTCTGTGGCCTGGGGCTTGTGACTCACTGCCAGGGCCAGTTACACATGAGAGGAGACGATCACTGCCAGGGCACAAACAACGAGCTCTCTATTAGCCACAGATCAGACTCTCATTATGAGTCAAAAAAATTGTTTTGTTTAGAGACTAGTTTTAGACTAGAGGTGTCGCTAATGAACATAACGGATAATGGTCCCAGATCAGTTCATAGTTTGAAGGAAATCTGTAGTCACTCTTTTCTGTCAGAATCTCTCTCCTGACCATAACTGTACCTGGTCCTGGGTTGGTGGTGATGGTTCAAAAGTTAGTAAGCACTGAGTTCCATAGACACAGGCAATATTTGTTTGTTATCCAACTTCTGTGAAAAAATCCCTTTGGATCAGAAGTAGCTGGACACAAATCAGGGGTGTTTTCCTCTGATCTATAACCACAAAGATCAATCGGGAGATTATGATGTGTGCATGTGAGAGAAGGAACTACACAATGCGTGGACTTCTGACCTCTTACTGGGATATCTAGATTACCCAGAAGTGAAGTGAGAATCACACAGGTAGGCTATTCATAAAACAAAGCAACAATCGCTAATAGTGAGGGGGTGACAATGGTTTTGAATAGTAAAAATAAATGCAAAACTGTGCGTGCATATGAGCATGTTAGTTGGATTTCTGAAAACTGTGTTCTAATATAGCTTCTTCCTCGTGCCACTTTTGAATATGAAGAGAAACCACAAACAGACAGAGTTACCTCCATACCTTGATCCTTGTCTTCTTCATGTTATTGTTATGTTTTATCCACATTGTTTTTCGGATAACCCAACTGACGCATCACTTCACTACAGTAGGCCTCAACTTGGTTGATTTGCTCGACGTTTAATCGTTCTCTCCAGGCGAAAATCGCCTCTTTCGCATCCCTTGAAGATATAAGAAACGGTTTATCCGAAGAATAACCCTGCCCGTGGGTCATGTTCAAAACAAACTTCTCAATTGCAGGAAATGTTGATAGATTTGCGAAACGATACATGCGCTGCATTTCTTCCATAGGATGCAGAACCAAGTCCTCGTAGCGGATTCGGACATAATTTCTTTTCACCCAGGCGGGTGCATTCATTACCAACATCATATCATTGAGCCAGTTATCGCAAATCAACTCCATGGCGCTCGCGACATAACTCTCCGCACGGTTCACTCTGTTGTTTGGCACGAGCAGGCGTTTGTATTTGTCCGTCTGCTTCTTGCTTCTCAGCACCTGTATGCTTTCCTTAACCAAAGCCTGTTTTGATTTGAGACGAGAATTGTGCACAGCTCGTGGGTCTCTGAAAAGCTGAATGATCTGAAGATTTAGTGTTGGGTCTTTCATCAATGGAATGAGTACACCGAGGTCTAAAATGCGCACACCTTTTATGACCATAACAGGGTACTTCTTACACTCCCTTTCTAATTCTTTAATGTCTCGTTTTTGGCACTTTCCGCAAAGATCCTCGTGCACCAGTCCGATTTCATGTCTCTTGTGTGCGTTACACAAAGGTTCAGAACATATAACCTTATTCATTTTCCACCCAAATATGAATGATGTGGTAATGTTTTGAGTTCCCGCGTACAATTTTAGGACGGAGAAATCGCAACGGAAAAGAGAGTTCATCATATCCCTCACGGCTCCTTGAAGACTGCCTGCGTCCCCTGGGTAAAGAGCTTGCCAAATATGCCACATAGGTTCATACAAGTAAAACACATCAGGGTGTTGGTTGAACAGTTCCCCCAAGAAAGAAGACCCCGTCCTCCATGTAGCATGCAGGTAAATGTGTATTCTTGACTGGTTTCTGATGACAACATCTTCTACCGTATCGGTGGTGTTGCTGAACTTATCCCCGTTAGTCCATAACGCCATCGTATTCTCCAAATCAGGACACCTGGGCTGTTGTTGTCCATGTTTAACTTGTGGCGATTTACTCCCGTAATCTAGCACGTATGGAATTAAGAGAAGTAATCCTGAATATCCTATTATTAAAATCAAGTATTTCTTCTGTAGTCTCCTCTTCATTTCCCCGCTTCTGTCTGCTTGTGTCTTCACAGAGGATTAGGCGGCGCTCTCTGAGCGCTGTGGTCAATTGCAGAAAAGTTTTGAAGATAAAACCCAGTAGCCACGCCTCCTGACTGAAAACACGTCAAAATAAAAGTGTAATGACATGCATGAGATCTCTAATGTAATGCAATATTTAGGGATCCTTAACAATTAAGATCATGCAATAGACATGCAATCGTTGACTTTAAATGATATCCTCAGAAGGTGCAACTATTCGATTTAGGTCTCTACGAGATCGGTTTTAGCCCTACATTATTTTTTTTATAGCTCCTACATTGGTTTTAAAAGCGTGAAAGCGTGGTTTTGAAACTGCGTGCTTAAATTGGGGTTTATCTCTTCAGTTAATTAATCAGACCATTCGGCTCTATCATGCAGCTGCATACGGGCCAACCCAAAATTAAAACGTGCGTACCCAACGATTGCCAGTTTATCATTGCTGTGTGTCCAGTCAAGGAGGGGCGGGAACAAGGAACGTGTATTTGCGTCATGACCAGTCAGTTACGATAGAGGCAGTTTATAAACACAGCATTTTGAGTCTTATCAAGGATTTGTATAAACCTGAATTCAACTTTCTCTGGCAAAGCAGCTAGCCAGCCTACTTTAGCTATACTAATACATCTAATAAGCATAATAAAACCGTAACGTATCATCATAGCATGGTAGCTAGCTGCTTAGCTAGCTATCCAGCCAACGTTAGCTGCTGCAGCAATGGATCATTGGACCCAATTTGATAAAGATACAGAGAAGGAAACAAGGAATTTGATTACTTGCATCAGTGGGATTCAAGATGAAGAGGACCAGAACTTTCAAATGGCACTAAAATTTGCTTGGTCAAATTTCAGGTAACGTTTTCTGCGTGCAAAGTGATATTAGGCTAGCTATTCAACCAGCTCTAGCTAGCTCTTTTAAAAGTAGTTCTATTTGAAAAATGATCTACAAGATGTTTTACTGTCTATTGAATGCGTGTCCGTATTGTCAGGTTTCACCGCTACCTAGATGTTGACAGTCACAAAGTTCAGCGTAGCATCAGTGGGTAAGTTCAACTCGGCTTCAGAAAATTTGATTTATCATTTAGACATAAAATCCACCTGCATCAGCGTAGATTGAACAATACCTGTCCTTCGTAGCGTTACTGTATTCCCGTGACATCCCATTTCTGTTTCAAAGGATCCATGAGAAGCTTATGGTTCACTCTGACACAAGCAAAGCAGAGAGCTGGAGAAGCCTCACTGAGGATTTCCTGAATTCACCCCTACCCAACACAGATGAAACTAATGTACGCTCAAGACTTACCTACCCATCCCATATCAGAATCCCCTCGTATAATACTTGTTTAATCGTCTGTCATATGATCTGTGTTCTGTAGACGGACGCACACCACAGTGTGCTATCGCTGCTGCTGCTTCTGTCGAACTCCCCCTTAAAATCAAACTACAGTGAAAGGCCCAAAAAGGAGGCAGGTGAGAGCACTGTACCATTTCAAACTGTCAACGTATCCATCTACTGTCCAGTCAGCAAGCCCCGCCCCCAACCTTTTGTGTTTTCACAGAAAAACAAGATGATTTCGATTGGGCAAAATATTTGATGGAAGGGGTGGATATTGACAGAGGACCCTTCCCAGACACCCCTGTGAGTATATTGTGTATAACACGGTCATTCCAAGTTTGTGCCATGGGTCACGGCAATACTATCAACAATCGACTATCGCAGTTGTGGTAGGAGGGCAAGACGCATGAACCAGTGGATCTGGATTGACGGATGTTTTCGAATCAAACCAAATGTAATTGTATGGGCCATTACGCAAGCAATGTCACAGAGGGATTCACATACGCCTGTAGAACTGCACCTAAAGCAGCCCAAGCCCTCAAGGAAGACATGTTTAGCATGAAGGCTAACTGAATGGAGATTTGCTGGACTGAAAACCTTTCCTTCCCTGAAACAGGAGTGGTCCGAAGAGGAGAGCGAGGAAGAGGCCAGTCAACAGCCCCTCAGCAGAGACGATTCTGGAATCCAGGTGGACAGAACCCCGCAGGAAGACCAGGAGAATTCCCCCAAGAACGTTCCGGTCTCTTGGACAGGTGCAGGCGACGGGCACAACTGCCGTTTAGCTCGAATTGTCTTTAAACGTCCATGTTTCGGTTGCCCCTTTTCCATAGAAGAACTGAAACTGTTCCTGTGGTATTTCCTTTCGTATAAAAAAAAAGCGAACCGAATTTCATTTGAATTTGTTCCGGTGAGTTCCTCATTGTGCTGTTGTGGGTTTGCAGTGGGCGAGCCTGACCCCAGAGCCTGGCTGGAGCAGCACGTGGTGACGCCCTACTGGGCGGGACACGCCCCTCGCTTCCCCCACAGCCTGCATCTCCACTCCAACCTGCTCAACGTCTGGTAAGACCGCAACAGCTGACGGGTCACGCCACGCTGCTTCGGGTCACATGCCGAGGCGTCGCCGTAAACCTGTTTGGAAATGGACGAGAGATTCAAGCGCTCGTTATGCTAACGGTCTCTGTTTTTCTTGTCGTCGCAGGGACCAGCACTTGTATAACACTGAGCCATTGTATCTGCCCGAAGAGAAAACCTTTGTCACGGAGACCCAAGTGATTCGGGAGACGTTGTGGTGAGATGCGGCCATGTGCCCTGACGGGGGGGCTCTGAGAGGAGCTCTGGTCTCTGCCTAGACCTTCTCCTGCCTTGTCCTAAAACTGGTCTTCAGACGAGCATTTTTGTTCTTGAGAGGGGCCGAGGTTAAATGTCTTCCTTGTTTTTGAGTCTTCTTAGTTTAATGAACATAAGCCTGGGGTTGGGAGGGAAATGTACGTCTCCATAATGGGCTCTGGAAATTCACAACCACTCTCGTTTCCGGTGTTCTTTTGCCTGTAATTGTGGGGGAAAAAGAGGAAAACAATGTTGCCTTGGCTTTGTTTTCAGGCTTTTCTCTGGGGTAAAGAAACACTTCATATTCCAGCATCAAGACGGGATAGTGACTGTGAGGAACGACGTGGTGGTCACTCACCTGACCAGTGTAAGTTGACACCTGGAACCAGTGGGTACCTTTCATTACACACCTCCCCTCCCACGTTTTTATGAAGAAAATTATATTTAACGGCCGTATCCTCTGGTATAAAATTAAAAAATCTGTCCCACCCACATATGAAGACAAAGATATGCCCCTGTCTGGAGCACAACATCTGCTCTGTACATTCACTGTCCATGAATTTCCTATGGAATTAAAAAACAAAATTGAATTCAGTTTGCCCAATTTCAATCTCTAAAGGAAGTAACAGATGCATAAAGGCTCCCCTCTGGCCTGTGTTGCAGAACTGCCTGCGCTCGGTGCTGGAGCATGTAGCTGTGTACGGCCAGGCTGTGTTCAGGCTGCAGAGGTTCATCGACGAAGTGACGGGCCACAACTGCGAGCCCGGGCCTCCAGGCTCCTCCCACTCCTCCAGGAAAGGCTCGGACCCGCCTTTCCGTACCTACCAGGCCTTCGTCTGGGCCCTCTACAAGTACTTTGCCAGCTTCAAGGAGGAACTCACTACCATTGAGAAAGACCTCATTGGCAAAGGCAGGTGTCATGCTACTGCTGATTTTTTCTAGAGGGGTTTGTCTGAGCTGTCGAGGGAGACGCTCTGATTGGTCGGGGTCTGGTCCTGTGTTGAGGTTTTCTTGAGCTGCAGCGGGGTAAGGGACTCTCTCCATGCTTCCCCAGATGAGACGGTGACCCTGTCGGCTGTGTTGGAGAGACTCGGCCCTCATCTGGCCCAGATCAAAGTGCTGCACAGGGTCTTCTGCACGGGCGTGGCGGAGGTCCCGCCGGCGACCCCCAACGTGGTGCGGGCGTCCCACCTGCTCAACACCCTGTACAAGGCCATCCTGGAGTACGACAGTGTGGGAGAGGCCTCGGAACAGGAGGTCAGTTTCATCCATCTGTCTGTGCCTTCCTTCCTTCCCTACGTACTTCCTTCCTTCCTTCCTACCTTCCCTACTTACTTCCTTCCTTCCTCACCGTGACTACACTGTGTGAGGCGTGTGCTGACGTGGTGCTCTCTGATTGGTCCTGCTGTTCCAGGTGGCCCTGCTGTTCTCCCTATGGACGGAGACCGTGAGACCCTACCTGGAGATAGTGGACGAGTGGATCGTCCACGGCCACCTGTTTGACCCCGCCAAAGAGTTCATCATCCAAAGGTAAATGGGACGTGCTTGTGGAACGCCCCTCACTCGAGCCACGTCCAACCCAACATAGCCTCACCTCGGCGGGGTTACGCAGCTCGCAAAGCAGAAACCGAGACAGAAATCACCCTTTCATTTGTTACCACGCAGCAAACACACTTTTTTTGGGGGGGGGAAATGGAAAACTTAACACAAACTGAAAATGCCCTTAGACTGTCTCCTGCTAACCCTGTGTCACCTCCTGACCCCCCTCCTGACCCCCCCCCCTCCTCCCTCACGTCTACCATCCAGGAACAAGGACGTGCCCGTCAACCACCGGGACTTCTGGTACGCCACCTACACCCTGTACAGCGTGTCGGAGGCGGTGGAGAGCGAGGAGCGTCTGAGCGACGCGGCCAGCGGGAGCTCGGGGGGGGCGGGGGGGGGAGCAGGGGGGCGGCGGCGGCCGACAGCTCACCATGGTGTCCTTCCTCAAGCCCGTCCTCAAGCAGATCATCATGGCCGGCAAGTCCATGCAGCTGCTGAAGAACCTGGACTGCAAGGAGGCGGAGCGCCCCGAAGGCTTCTCCAGAGGTCGGTTGGTGTCGAGGTGTGAGTGACGGGTCCCCTGGTGTGTGTGTGTGTGTGGGTGTGTGTGTGTGTGTGTGTGTGTGTGGGTGTGGGAGAGAGGGTGTGTTTGATTAGAATGTTTTGTTTGAACTGACAGAACTGACAGTCTTCTCTGCTCTACGGGAGGTGTGAAAGAGAGAGAGAGAGAGAGACAGAGAGACCTTGGCTTTAGACTGTACATGTCTAGCGACCCGTCACGGCCGCGTTCTCAGCTGCGCTCTCGCATTTCAGACGCGGAGAGGAAGAGCTTGTACGCCCTCTTCCTGGAGTCCGTGCAGTCCCGCCTCCGACGCCGGGAGGACACGCCCACGGATACGGTCACCGAGCAACAGGCCACAAAGAGGAGCCTCATCAAGATGCAGTCCATCGTGGCCCAGCACATGCAGATGGACGATGTTCACGACCCCCTGCTGGCCATCAACTTTGCCAGGTTAGCAGCAGCGCAGCAACCGTCACACTGGGGGGGACTGGGACTGTCATCCGAATGAAAGCCTTTTACAAAAGCACCTCTCCACACGCTGTCAATGAGAGACAAACACAATCGCGCCTGATGACCCCTCCTGCGTCCTGACGGGTTTTGACCGTATTTGCAAACCGGAGAAGAAGGGGCGTGTCGTTTCAGGAGACAGGAAGTGTGTTTTGTATTTGTTTACGTGTTCAGATTGCTGTTTTCTAAAAGTATTTAAAAAATGTATAATGAAACCTGCGCCCTTCTCCAGAGATTCCAACCCTGTTCTGTTTGTCATGTGACCCCTCCATCCCCAAGGCTGTACCTGGAGCAGAGCGACTTCCACGAGAGGTTCTGCGGCGGCGAGGTCATAGTGGACCGCTCCTCGGAGTCCATGACCTGCCAGACGTTCGAGCTCACCCTACGCTCCTGCCTCTACCCCCACATCGAGAAGAGATACGTCGAGTGCTGTGGGAACCTCATGAGAACCCTGAAGAAAGACTACAGGTGAGTGGCTCTCCTGCCTGCCGGCCAATCACATCTCTCCATCTCTACTACCCTGGAGAATGTCCACTGCACCTGTCAGGACTGGGGACTGTCGGAAGACTTTTCACTGAAGGCTAGTATTCCTCCCCCTCCCAGACTGCTGGAATACCTGCAGGCCATGAGGGACTACTTTCTCCTGGAGGCTGGAGACACCATGTACGACTTCTACACGGCCATCTTTGACAAGGTGCAGGAGAAGGAGAAACTGGCAGCAGCCGTCGTTCCTCAACGTGCAGCTGCAGGAGGCGGTCGGACAGCGCCGCCCAGAGGACAGCAGCAGGTACTGCGAGTTCAAAACGAGGCGCCCTCCTAGCTGAGTTTCTCTGCAGGGTTTCTGGGTTCTCCATACAGTGTGTTTTTCACCGCAGGGTGTACATTTCACTCTTGTTTTGACAGATTATCGATTTTTCTGGAAACTATCGATCCCGCCAGGAAAAAGCAGCCTGTGCATAATCTGGACTCCCTGATTCTTAGTTATAAGGCAAGTCATTCTGGTCTAGTTTACATTTTCGTTTTTTTCTTACACAGCAGAAACAGTCAAGTATCCTTTCTGTGTTGCTCAGGTCCCCTGGCCCGTGGACATTGTGATCAGCTCAGAGTGCCAGAAGATCTACAACCAGGTGTTTCTGCTTCTGCTTCAAATCAAGTGGGCCAAGTACAGCCTGGACACGCTTCGGTTTAGTGGTATGCAGTATCTCTCATATGCACAACCCCCTCTCTCACCCCCAGGCGTTTTTTTGTATATAGGACTGTTGGAGAATGTATTTTTGTGTGTTCCCCTCCCCCCCCTCCCGTAGATTTGACAGTAGCCACTAAGAGAGGGGAAGGAAGCATGCCACAGGAAGTGAAGGCCAAGGAGCCAATCAACCAACAGATCCACAGGATGTTCCTTTTGAGGGTCAAACTGATGCATTTCGTCAACAGTCTACACAACTACATCACGACCAGGGTGAGTTGACATGTGTTGTTTATTGGTCAATGACTTGAGATTCATGGAAACATTTCATACATTTACAATTAAATCTACAGCACAATAAACTGTGCTAAAAGGGAACGCACCATATATGGATTTCCTTGCTAGATTCTGCACAGCACCGGGCTGGAGTTTCAACACCAGGTTCAGGAAGCCAAAGATCTGGACCAACTGATTAAGATCCACTACAGATACCTCTCCACCATTCATGACCGCTGTCTGCTGAGGGAGAAGGTAGGCAGTCTGCATGGGGTCTGCTAGCGGCAAGTCTAAAGTGTGGCTTGTCCACTGGCTAGTCTAAAGTGTGGCCAGTCTAAAGTGTGGCTAGTCTAAAGTGTGGCTAGTCTAAAGTGTGGCTAGTCTAAAGTGTTTTTCTAAATACACAAGTACTATATAAGCAGTCAAATGGAGTCGAGGCAAATGGCCGCTGTTTCCTTCCTGCTCCTGAAAGCATGTGGTCGTGTGTTCTCAGGTCAGCTTTGTGAAGGAGGCCATCATGAAGGTTCTCAATCTGGTCCTCATCTTCTCCGACCGCTGGCATGCCGGGTTTGGAGCTTGGGAGTGAGTCTCTCTCTAACATCTCTGCATTGAAGATGCACCGAAGAACATCCTGAATGAATTGTGTGTGTGTGTGTGTGTTGGTCCATGTTGACGTCCATCAAAGTAACATTTGGTGTCGTGTTCTAATTCCAGGATTGAGTCCATCGATAAGATGGAGTCTGATTTCAAGAACTGCCACATGTTCCTTGTGACGATACTGAACAAGGCGGTGTGTCGTGGCTCTTTCCCCCACTGTGAGTCGAGAAACAGCTGACATGAGGCCCCCTCAGGAGCGTTCATGAATGCGTAGTCTTTGGAATCTGAAGCACGAGAGGTTCCCATTTGTTTTGTAATCGATGTCGATGGATCAGTTTAACGATGACACAACTGACCCATGTTTCCCTCTCACAGTGGAGTCCCTGGCCCTGTCGCTAATGGCTGGCTTTGAGCAGTGCTGAGGAGAGAGTATCATCCACCACCCGCTGCCCTACTACCCCTGCACAAGCCCACACCCCAGGTCTCGGCTGTGTACTCTGGGCCACGGAGGTTGTGACTGTCCCTGTTGTTCCAAGATGACTCGCGTCATAGCACACGAGACGGGCGATGATGTCACAGGCGATGATGTCACAGTCTGTGCCGAGGAGAAAACGTACTGTACTGCATGAGAGCAGGGGACGGGAGCCGCGGAGGTTCTGATTCAGACTGAACGTTTACTGTACAGTGCCTGAAATCATGAGTGATCCAGGTGGACACAGGAGATGATACATGGTTTTAGAACTGTAAAGCGTCAAAATGATTTTCAGGTGTGTCAAGTTTGTAGATATATTTTTTAAGTTGGTCCTAAAGCTGTTATGTCGGATGTGATCCATATGTGAAAATTGATGCACAATAAATCTCGCACATTTACCCATCTTCTGTGTACTGCTTGAATATAATCTTACCCATACCTTATTAACAATACTGAACTATTTTGTTTCGAGTTCAGTTACTAAATAAAATAATATCAAAATTGTTGTGGTGTCTTATATGACATGATCCTAACGTCCCTAGTGGATGAAGTAGGCAAGGCAGCTTTGGAGTTTCCTGTTGAGTTTCCCTGATTCAGTGGGACAGGAACAGCCTGCTTCGACTTCCCCGCCTGACCGCCCGTGATAACATCGATTCAGGGAAGATCCTACTGTACGGCAACAAAAAAAAGCCTAAATCGAAGTTTAGTCTTGATTTATCCTTAACCAATACCCGTATAAGGAATTTATATTCCTACTTTTCCTCCAAATGGATTTTTAAAGCGGCGAAGAGTCCAAATCTTTCCAGGACATCTCCGGGTGAGTAGCTAATTTGCTCGCGAAGTTGGTTGGAACTCAGCTGTGCAGGAAAACTTTGTGATGTTTTTGGGGTGTTGTCTTTACGGCTTCGCTTGCTTTCTTGTCAAATGTTAAACTTCTCACGACAGATACACACATTGGACCATATTAGTGCGGCTGGACCATATTCTGTTGAGTTCAAACACAACTTGTTTCACAGTAACTTCTTAGGCAATGTCTCTTAACTCGTAGGCCCGATTGTGTGACTAATACTACCCATGAAACCTAGCCAGATCTAAGCACTGGGATCACAACCACCAGGCTTTCAAGTCAAGGAATGCGAGAGGAATGCCCTACCATGACATGAAATAATGCAGCAATCTTGTTTGATGTTTACAAAATCCAAAACATTATACCAAAATCTCGACAGAGCATAGCTGCAAACAAAGTTCATTGTTAACATTTACTTTTTAAAGCATTATGAGAAGTGCTCGTGTCGAAGCTTTGAAGTTTCGTGGAATGTATTGATTCTCCTTGTTTATGGACGGACTACCAACTGGAAGTTGACATAATATGCATACGTGTGTGTTTGTTTGTCTGTGTCTTACGTCCTCCCCATGCCAAGCAAGTCACTTATAGTTGGGATTTAGGAGAAGTGAAACAATTTGAAACTTGGAGCTTGGTGGGGGGTGGGGATGGTGACAGCTGAACTCTGATATCGGTTTTATAAAGGGGGGTAGGGTTTGTAAGGGGCAGCACGTTAACACACACTTTATCCAGTTTAAAGATGTTGGCCTGCAGCTGCTGTTGTGCAAGCTAGGCTAGGTGATTTTTTTTAAAAATATAAAGTGTGACTTCACACCTAGCATTCTGCTGCAAATCTGTGACTGATGAGTATCAGGATGACTGAGTTGCACTTTCTGTGCCTAATGGTGAAGTTCCTGTGGCATTCTGCAACGACCTTGTTAAACTGCACTTCACTTTTCCCAGTGACAACTAGTTTACATGAGATTGATTAGTCTTTCTCCAAGATAGATAACCTTCAAGGTGAAGTGTTTTTTGTATACATGCCAGCTTTGCAACTCGCTAATTGGACGAAATCTCCACTTGATGCCATAGGCTTGCCAAGCCATCTACACACTTGTCCTATGCAGCTGTAAGGTCGACACAGAGCAGTACTACTAAAGACACACTCACACTTTATCTAACGTCCTTCAGCCAGGAAACAGCATTCTATCAGTGTTGCATGGCCTGCTTTTACTTCCTATATTGGAGGATAAACATCTATAATTAGACCAGGTCCTGCTATGTCACTCCAATAGAGAAGTAGGCCTACAGGCCTGTGCTCTCACAGAGAGACTGCAGGACGAAGACCTGCTGTGTCTTTCCAACGTCAAAGTGGGACCTAATTCTAGTTCAGTGGCCCTTCCGAGAAATGAAGGCTGCAGAGGAAGGCATGAAACTTCTCCAAAACCTAGGCTTCTGTCTGACCGGGCAGCGCTTCACCACGACAGCGGCGTTGCGACCCGTCTTCGCTCCGGCTGCGAAGACAAACGCAAGAGTAGACATGTCACGTTGAGAGACCGAGACGAACCTCCCCTCCCTGTCGATTTTCACACGGCCTGTCGGCTTCGTTTACGAGGCTTTGTTCCTTGTCTTAGCGCTGTCCACCTATTTGTGGCCGGCTGACATTTTAATCTCCTTATGCTGTAATTGAGGAAGCCACCAAAAGACATGGCTTAGCCTACTGTGTTGAGTTAGTAGACTCGTCTTAGCTGTATTTACTAGGCCTGGGAATGGCAAGGGACCTCACGATACGATACATATTGCGATACTTGGGTGGCGATATGATACATATTGCGATTCTCACGACCCTTGAGATTCTTTCTGTGTTGTGATTTGTATTGTGATTATTATTTTTTTTTATATCAATAGACTATGATAATCAGTTTCTTTCAAATGCAATATTTTGCCCAATACATTGAATACTATAACAAAATACATGAATCATCAATTTTTTGATTTTAGAATCGTTGTTTGAATCGCCAAAAATAGTATCGCGATATATCACTGTATCGATTTCCCCCCCCATCCCTAGAATCTACCTGGCCTGTACAGAGTAGTCTTCCTCTTTACAAATGATGCACTCAAACTTTTTTGTCGTCTTTGTGTTCCCTCTCTTGAGACACCTAGCCTCCATCTCAAGGAGGAAGTGACACCGTGGCCTGAGTCATAGAGCCCTCCATGTCTTCTTTCTGTTTACATATTCAGAGGAAGACCGTTTTAAGACCCTCTCATCTTCATCAAAGCGTAGGCCAAGATGATTTTAGGGCATTGTTTTCACTTGGGTATCAGGTCTGATATAAAAACATTGAGCATTTTGGTCAGTGTGGTTGAAATGAATGGCTCAGAAGCCCTATATTGTACATTGGTTGGGATACAGAGTGAGTCCTAGTTTGTCTCTCGAATATTCTTGTGATTCCTACTTCCTTCCTCTTTTTCTAGAAAATTAATTTGTAGACTGTTGCTTCTTGGTTGAGTGTGCGGTTTACAACTGGCGTCAAATGTGTTTCCGTGGTCAGTTAGTAATGTACAGTAGGCTATTTTAAATCTCAATTTGGTGAGAACCAATTCTATCGCTGCTGTTAGAACTTTACAAAACTGCTGCGGTTTGAAAAGATGATCTGGCCCTTGTGTTGTTTAGGTAGCTAGAAAAGTACAGTAGTATTATGTTTGTCCACCATACGTCCATTCATTGTCTAGTGCCTGTGACATAATATTGTTGAACTGTAGTATTATTTTGGATTCACCGTATCTCATAGTTGGAAATGTGGATAGTTTGCGATGTGTCGAGCAACACTGTTCCACCTCGACTGTGACCACCAACATACTACAGTATGCACTTCTGCAGTCCTCTCTACATGCACTACTTGTGAGTTGCTTGGGATACAAGCGTCTGCGAAATGACTCAAATGTAGTTAAATGTCTGACATGACTTGATTGACATGGTCACTCATTGAAGAAGGTTTGTCATGCTAGGCCCCTCCCTGTCCTGAGGGGAAGACCGCCCTCTGCCGTGTGGCAGGCCGGCCCACTCAGCTGCCGTCAGCCCTTGTCGTTCTGCGCAGCTGGGTTTGATTGGGTGTGTTGGCCACGCCTTCTAGGTCACATGACGCAGTCCGGTTTCAGGAATGTGTGCGTGTGTGTGTGCTTCACCTTATCCATACGGTGTCTCCTTCATCTTCCCCTCCACCGTCTCCACCTTTCCCCTCCACCTCCTCCTCCACCACCACCACCATGTCCCGTTCCCTCGCCGGTCTCCATGACGATGAGTCAGTGTTGACCCCAGGCCATGTGCACCCGCAGCGGTCTTTTGTCCCTGAGGGTCGATAACACGACGGCTCGTTAGAGCTGGTGTGTATTTTGATTGTGGTGTTTGTCTCTTTTTTTTTGGGTTGAGTTTTTTTTGTTCACCGCCAATGAAACACCCCATCAGCAGACGGGAGATAAAGAGAGAGTCACCGAGCGCCTGGCCTCGCTGTCGAACATTTGTAATCAAGGTTTTAATGACGGCAGCTGTGTGGAAACTGTATTCGGATATCGCGGCTGAGGGGAGAGGCACAGGAAGAGCGAGCTTAAGAGGAAACGGCACGCCACAAGATCTGGCCCGCACGGAGCAGGCAATAACACAGCCGCAATTAGCCAAATCCTCATTTCTCAGTGTGATTTCAAAACCGTGCAAAGCCACTTCCTCACTCCAGACGTGAGTCAGGCTGGTGTCCGGCGGTCAGCTGAAGGGCTGAGGTCCGGCCTCAGAGCTCCAGGTGTTCACGGTGCTCCTGGGTGTGCTTGCAGCATGGCGTCCACAGTCACCCTGGAGGATGCTCTCTCCAACGTGGACCTGCTGGAGGAGCTGCCCCTCCCCGACCAGCAGCCCTGCATCGAGCCCCTGCCCTCCTCGCTGGTCTACCAGGTACACACACTCACACACACACACACACAGACACACATCACACACACTCACACACACACACTCAGGCACTCACACACATCACACTCACACACATCACACTCACACAGGCACTCACACACATCACACATCACACACACACACATCACACACAAACACTCAGGCATTCACACACACACAGGCACTCACACACATCACACTCACGCACGCACATCACACTAGATGTCGGAATGACGTGTGTATACCATATCCTCCCTCATCCACAGCCCAACTTCAACACCAACTTCGAGGATCGCAACGCCTTCGTGACGGGCATCGCCCGCTACATCGAGCAAGCCACGGTCCACTCCAGCATGGTACGTCACCACCGCCTGGCCTCCGCCAATCAGCTCGCTCCGTTTGCTTCCTCTCTGGTCTGTTTCCCACCTCATAATGGCTGATCTGGGAAGGCCCGGCTCTGGGACAGCAGGGACAAAGGCTGTCCGGGACTGCGGGGCCTGGGAGAGCCTTTCCTGGGGTTAAGTGGAACGAGACTTGGCTGTCCCCCTCCGAGCTGGTGGTATTGTCCCTCAGACAGTAGCCAGGACCCGGGCCAGGACTGCGTCGCCCTGATTGCTCCGGGACAAAACGGGTGCTTAGAGGCAGGAATACTGTGTTACTTTGTGCTCCATTAGGGAAGGATAATTGCTGTGTAAGGCCACGGCTGAATCAAATAGCACTTTGTATGCAGCCAGGACTGCCCTACGAGCAGCCTGGCATCATGCTGGGGCTGCCTGGGGCTGTGTGTGTGTGTGTCTGGCCCTGTGTGTGTGTGTGTGTCTGGCCCTGTGTGTGTGTGTGTGTCTGGCCCTGCGTGTGTGTGTGTGGGTGTGTGTGTGTCTGGCCCTGTGTGTGTGTGTGTGTGTGAAGACCGAGCCTGCTCAAGTGTGTCCTTTTGAGAGAAACAAAGTATGTGTCGTATATCAGGGATCGTTCGGTGTGTTTGTGAACATCCTCAACTGCGTGTGCACAGCCCAGTTTTTGACTGTGTGTGTGTGTGTGTGTGTGTAGAATGAGATGCTGGAGGAGGGCCAGGAGTATGCCGTCATGCTTTACACTTGGAGGAGCTGTTCCCGTGCCATCCCTCAGGTAACACCCGCTCACACACAGACACCCACACACACACACACACACACACACACTCACACACAGACACACACACACACACACACACACACCTCACACACAGACACACCTCACACACACCACACACACACACACACACACACAGACACACCTCACACACACACACACACACACACACACACACCTCACGCACACACACACACACACACACACACACACACACAGACACACCTCACACACACACCACACACACACACCTCACAGTATTATGCACCGTATACAGTCCTGTAATGTGTGCATGCCTTGAGAACCAAGTCTGACCATCCTTCTCTCTTGGTCCTCCTCCCCGTCGGTCTCTGTCTCTCTCTCAGGTCAAGTGCAACGAGCAGCCCAACCGAGTGGAGATCTATGAGAAGACCGTGGAGGTTCTGGAACCGGAGGTCACCAAGCTCATGAACTTCATGTACTTCCAGGTGAACTCTCCCGGGCCGCCCTGCTCTCCATGTAGCGACGCCAACCAGATGGCTTTTTTGATTTCCTTACAAATTCTGATTCTGATAACTGTGTCTTCTCTCTCTCTCTCTCTCGATGACCCTTTACTCTCCGTCTTTCCCTCTCTCTTTCTCTCTCCCTCGCTCCCCCTCGCCCCCCCCCCGCAGCGCACAGCCATCGACCGTTTCTGCGGCGAGATGCGTCGCCTGTGCCACGCCGAGAGGAGGAAGGACTTTGTGTCGGAGGCCTACCTGCTGACGCTGGGGAAGTTCATCAACATGTTCGCCGTGCTGGACGAGCTCAAGAACATGAAGTGCAGCGTGAAGAACGACCACTCGGCCTACAAAAGGTTCATCACAGTTCACTGGTTTATATCGGAAATCTATTTTCACTTCACTTGTTTCACATGTTCAGCTCTTGGAGTCGCATTTGTTGTCTGAAGAAAGTTTGATTTATTGAGTGATGGATTAATCACACTTGCTACCATGTCAACAAACATACATGGAACTGTATTATTTGAGTCTGTGGGAGGATGTGCTGCGTGTGTCCACTAGATGGCAGCATATGCTATCCTTCTCTCTTAAACTGTTGCGAAACTCCCTGCATCTTCACAATGTATTTATTCAGCTTTCATCCAATGCAACGTACGGGGGGGTTTGAACCTGCAACCTTTTGATCTGAAGTCTAACACGACCACATGAGTTCTACACACGTCCTTCTTTCTGAACGCATCAGCTTCATCAGATTGGTGTTGAGTTCAGACTGAGGGGAGACGCTGGTTAGGACTGATGGACTGATGAGAGTTGGCTGTCTGAAGGCTAACTTTCTACACCCTACTGTTTCTCCACTTCCCCTATCTCTTTCCTCAACTTCCTCTGTTTCCCCTCTCCCTCTGTCTCTCCCTCTCTCTCTCTGTCTCTCTCCCTCTGTCTCTCTCCCCCTGTCTGTCTCTCCCTCTCTCTCCCTCTGTCTCTGTCTCTCCCTCTATCTCTCTCCCTCTCTCTCTCTGTCTCTCCCTCTCTCTCTCTCTGTCTGTCCCTCTCTCCCTCTCTCTCTGTCTCTCTGTCTCTGTCCCTCTCTCCCTCTCTCCCTCTGTCTCTCTGTCTCTGTCTCTCTGTCTCTCGCTCCCTCCAGAGCGGCCCAGTTCCTCAGGAAGATGTCGGAGCCCTCCTCCATCCAGGAGTCCCAGAACCTCTCCATGTTCCTGGCCAACCACAACAAAATCACCCAGGTGAGACGCTCCCTCTGAGCCCCCACCCAGACCACCACCGGACCTCCACACGCCAGGCCTCGTCTGACCAGCCTCTCTCTCTCCTCCCCCCCCTCTCCTTCCCCCCCCGTCCCTCAGTCCCTGCAGCAGCAGCTGGAGGTGATTAACGGCTACGATGAGCTCCTGGCGGACATCGTTAACCTGTGTGTGGAGTACTACGAGAACAAGATGTACCTCACTCCTAACGAGAAGCACACACTGCTCAAAGTAAGCTCTCTCTCTCTCTCTCTCTCTCTGTCTGTCCCTCTCTCTTTCTCTCTCTCTCTCTCTCTCTCTCGCTCTCTCTGTCTCTCTCTCTCTCTCTCTCTCTCTCTCTCTCTCTCTCTCTGTCTCTCTCTCTCTGTCTCTCTCTCTCGCCGCCTGGAGGGCTCGGATCAATCCTTATTAGCGGTATCGATGGCGTCGAGGCGGGGGTCTGAGCGCGGCTGCGTGTGTTCTCTCCAGGTGATGGGGTTCGGCTTGTACCTGATAGACGGCAACAACAGCAACATCTACAAACTGGACGCCAAGAAGAGACTCAACCTGACAAAGATCGACAAATTCTTCAAGGTGAGCAGCGACATTCACACGGACCACCGCGACCTGTGTCGTTGCCGTGGGTACGAGCTTGTTTGGAAAGGTATTTAGTTTGAGCTTTATGCTCAAGGTTCCTCGACCAGTTTTCTCAAATCATTTGTTTCTCTCTCCTCTGAGATACAACCTCCCGACTTTGAATTGAGTTCCACAGTGCCCAAGGCCAATTGTTGTTGGTGTGCTGACCTGAAACGATTCCTCTCATTCTAACCATCTCTCACCTGGCCTCTTGCTTCTGCCTTTAGAAGGTCCTTCCTGTTGTTTTGCCCCAGGGGCTGTATAATGACTATTATTCCATTTAATGACATCACTGCCTTCCATGTCATTGCCGTCCACAGCAACTCCAGGTCGTGCCTCTGTTCGGGGACATGCAGATTGAGCTGTCCAGGTACATCAAAACAAGTGCCCACTTTGAAGAGAACAAGTCCAGGTGAGTCTCTGTGCTGGGTGTGTTGCATTTCTGACACTTCTGTGACGACTCTGGGATCTGAGCACAGAAGTTGTGGGATTGTCTGTGAGCTGCTGAATGCCTGTCCCCATTGTCAGTTTTTTTCACACACCCTGAATCTCCCTTCTTCAATCTCACTCTCTCTCTCTTTCTCTCCTCCACCCCTCCTACATTCTCCCCCCCCTCCCCTCTCCCAGGTGGTCGTGCACCTCCACAGGCAGCAGCCCCCAGTACAACATCTGCGAGCAGATGATCCAGATCCGGGAGGACCACATGCGCTTCATCTCTGAGCTGGCTCGCTACAGCAACAGTGAGGTCAGTCTGGGAGAACCCGTCCCTACGCACAGCACTCGTCCCCCCGTCCCAGCCCCGTCCTCCCACCCCCCCCTCCCCCCCCCCACTCCCAGGGCCCCCCCCCCTCCCCCAACTCCCACTTCTCCCCCCCCTCCCCCCGTTCGCCCCCCCTCCTCCGAGGCCGAGCCCCCCCCCTGTGGCCGCGCTCACCGGAAGCCTCCTTAGACAGTCCCCGTTGATTATCGCGGGTGTTAAACTGGATTTCCAAATAGTGTGAGATGCAATCCAGGAAGTGTCGTACAAGGACAGCTCCCCCTGTGTGAGGCTGTGAGTCGTCGTCCCCCCCAACACTCTGGATGGCGTCGTGCTCGTCTCCTCTGGAAGCTCTCATCTCCGGCGCACCTCAGAGCGACGCCTTAATCAGCGTCTCACAAGCCGGGCTCGTCCCCGGGGGGGCTCAAGGGTCCAAATACCCAATGTGATTAATATGGAAATCAGGTTGCGTCGGCGTTGATGAGATTGACTGCAGCTTTTCGTGATGGCGATCGCTTGTCTGAGACTAGACGGGTCGCCAACGTCGAATGTCGAGAGGCTTTGATTTCCTGCTCTGGAGTTTGTGTATTTGTATTTATTTTTTCCTTTTCAAACGGGCACTTTGTCATGTGGGAGTCTTGCAGTATGTGTGTGTCCTGGATCGTAATGGCTAAACTGTCAGACAGAGTAAATTGGAGTGTTCTACTGGCGGGATGTTCTGTTCTGTCTGACAAAGGACAAAGTCGAATAGACAATTCTGACTCATACAATGTCTGTCTCTGTCTCTCCCTTCCCCTTTGTCTGTGTCCTATTTCTCTCTCTCTCCCCCTCCCCCCATCCACCCCGTCCCTCCTCCTCCCCCTCCTGCCCTCCCTCCTCATGCCCCTCCCTCCCTCCCCCTCCTCCCCCCCCCCTCCTCCTACCATCCTCCCCTCCCTCCTCCTCCCCTCCCTCTCCTTGCCCTCCCTCCCTCCCCTGTCTGTGTAGGTGGTGACCGGGTCAGGGCGCCAGGAGTCCCAGAAGACAGACTCTGAGTACAGGAAGCTGTTTGACCTGGCTCTGCAGGGCGTGCAGCAGCTGTCTCAGTGGAGCGCACACGTCATGGAAGTGGTGAGGAACCCTCAAACACCTGATAACCCCTGATACTGGCCCCAATACTACCCGTGACAGACCCTGATACTGGCCCCAATACTACCCCTGATAGCCCCTGATACTGGCCCCAATACCCCCCCTGTACCACCCCCCCCATACTACCCTCTAAACCTTCCCTCACATACTGTCCCCTGATTCTACCACCATCCCCTGACCCCCTCCACCACCAAAACCACCCCCTGAAAGCTAAAGCAACATCAAATGGAAGATGGTGTGTGTGATTGCCTCAAGTACTTTGGTATTTCATCATCCGTGGTGGAGTTTAGCCTTGAAGTTGAGCTGCTCGGCGAAGCAGGGTTTCAATATGCCAAGACCTCAACACAGGAAAGCATCTGTCTCCAATAATTGGGTCTTATTAGTTGGCATTTTAATCAACACTGTGAAATGTTTCAGTAGACAACATCTCATCGATTGGGCTGCATAATTATAGAATAACAAACGAGCTTGGCATTCAAGGGCTCATTTCTTCAAAGGCATTAGATAATTGTATACTTAATTGTTCGTGTCCTGCACGACATTCATAAAAAGGGACAGAGAGCCCCTCTGAAAAGAGCTTTCACGGTTTCCAAGGAGACGAACATCGCTGCAGGCTGCCTTGTTGAATCACTAGTTAGATGCTTGTTCTCTCAAGAAGGAGCAGATAACATACTGGGTGACATGTTTCATGCAGATGACATAGCAGTTAAATACAGGTTACATACATGCAGATGACATACCAGTTAAATACAGGTTACATACATGCAGATGACATACCAGTTACATACAGGTTACATACATGCAGATGACATACCAGTTAAATACAGGTTACATACATGCAGATGAAATACCAGTTAAATACAGGTTACATACATGCAGATGACATACCAGTTACATACAGGTTAAATACATGCAGATGACATGACATACCAGTTAAATACAGGTTACATACATGCAGATGACATACCAGTTAAATACAGGTTACATACATACAGATGACATACCAGTTAAATACAGGTTACACACCAGTTAAATACAGGTTACATACATGCAGATGACATACCAGTTAAATACAGGTTACATACATACAGATGACATACCAGTTAAATACAGGTTACACACCAGTTAAATACAGGGTACATACATGCAGATGACATACAGGTGACATACAGGCGTCATACAGGCGACATACAGGCGACATACAGCCTCTCTATAACATTGCGTTCCCTGTGTTCCAGTACTCCTGGAAGCTGGTGCATCCCACTGACAAGTACTCCAACAAGGACTGTCCGGACAACGCGGAGGAGTACGAGAGAGCCACGCGATACAACTACACCAGCGAGGAGAAGTTTGCCCTGGTGGAGGTCAGCACGCTCTCCTCTCCTCACCCCGGGGCCTGTGGGCTTCCCCCATGGTCACCGTGGATACAAGCACCCGCTAAATGATCACACGCCAGAATGAGATGCATGAAACACGCGTTACGTTTGAAGCATTGAACATTCGATGAAAAGAGGGAGGATGTACGACATTTGTCACGTCAATCTGACGGCTTGACGGATATCTGTCTGATGAGCCGACTGACTGAGTGGCTGGCTGACTGTCTGACAGGCTGGCTGGCTGACTTGTTTGTGGTTTGAGTGGCAGACTGACTCTGTGTCCCTGGCAGGTGATGGCCATGATTAAGGGTCTGCAGGTGCTGATGGGCCGCATGGAGAGCGTGTTCAACCACGCCATCCGCCACACCATCTACTCAGCCCTGCAGGACTTCGCCCAGCTCACGCTGAGAGACCCCCTGCGCCAGGCCATCAAGAAGAAGAAGAACGTCATTCAGAGGTACGGAGACAAACGCGACCCGCTGATATCGCCAGGCTTCATTCCGGAACTCTCCGTATGGAGGGCAGCTGTTGCTGGGTGGAATCACGGCTCCAGCTCTTAGCGACTCTGAAGTCTCTGTGTGCTCTCTCCTTGAAGTAGACAGCCCTTTTTCAATTATTTAAAGGATGTCGGAAAGTAAGCCCAGACATGGAGTGAACCAGTTGTAGGGGTAAGCAGCCTTCTTGTGGACCTTCTGGAATGTTCTGAGAGCAGAACTTGGTCTAAGTTGTGGGGGTGCCAAGCCTTTTTTTGCATAATTGCTAGTACCCTGCTGGGCAGTCTGGCAAGCCCGGGCTACCTCCTGCCTGTCATGCTCAGCTCTGCTTCTCTGGCCTGCTCAGTGTTCTGCTTCTCTGGCCTGCTCAGTGTTCTACAGCCCCTCATGAATTCCATCTGTGATTTTAAAAGAGAGCCGTTGATTGCCCGTTGATAATTCCGGTCTGGACTCGTTGGAGCAGACAATGAGATAGCGGCCAAAATAATCAAGTTTTTTCGCCCCTGAATCTAAGACGGCTCTCCACATGCCTCTGGCACGTCTCTCTCTCTCTCTCTCTCTCTCTCTCAACCTACTTCTATCTGCTATCTCGCCCATCTCTGTTCCCTGTCTCTCTCTCCCACCTCTGTCTCTCCTCGTTTTGAACGTATCAGCCCCTCTCATGGCAACCGGAGTAAACGGAGCCGTGCGTGTGTGTCCAGGCGTGGGTGCTGGGTACGGAGCCGTGCGGGGTGATGATGACCACATGTCCTTGTGTCCGCAGCGTCCTCCAGGCCATCAGGAAGACCATCTGTGACTGGGAGGCGGGCCGCGAGCCCCACAACGACCCGGCGCTCCGCGGGGAGAAGGACCCCAAGGGGGGCTTCGACATCAAGGTCCCCCGCCGCGCCGTGGGCCCGTCCAGCACACAGGTGCCCCAGCGTCCCCCCGAGCTGCACACACTCACACACACACACACACACACACACACACACACACACACACAGAATATACCATCATCATTGGCAGTCACTCTCCTCCTGTCCACACAGACTACACACACACACACACACACACACAGACAATACACCAAACACAATACCCAGCATAATCCCCCTCCCTCAGGGGTTTAAACCTTATTTCCCACACAGCCTCATCACATGTCAGTCAGTCAGTAACCTTCACCGTCTCGTTTGTCTGGGATTACCTCAGAACCGTGGCGGTTGCACTTACAGTGGGCGTCTAATCCCGTATACACCTGAACACATAATCCCCTTTAACACCGAATTTCGCATTTTCCTATATCATCCAGTTGTGTGCGTGTAAGTCATTAGACCTGTGGTGTCATTAGACCAGTGGTGTCATTAGACCTGTGGTGTCATTACACCTGTGGTGTCATTAGACCAGTGGTGTCATTAGACCTGTGATGTCATTACACCTGTGGTGTCATTAGACCTCTGGTGTCATTAGACCTGTGGTGTCATTAGACCTGTGATGTCATTACACCTGTGGTGTCATTAGACCTGTGATGTCATTACACCTGTGGTGTCATTAGACCTCTGGTGTCATTAGACCTGTGATGTCATTAGACCTGTGGTGTCATTAGACCAGTGGTGTCATTAGACCTGTGATGTCATTAGACCTGTGGTGTCATTAGACCAGTGGTGTCATTAGACCTCTGGTGTCATTAGACCTGTGATGTCATTAGACCTGTGGTGTCATTAGACCTCTGGTGTCATTAGACCTTTGGTGTCATTAGACCTGTGATGTCATTAGACCTGTGATGTCATTAGACCTGTGGTGTCATTAGACCAGTGATGTCATTAGACCTCTGGTGTCATTAGACCTGTGATGTCATTAGACCTGTGGTGTCATTAGACCAGTGGTGTCATTAGACCTGTGATGTCATTAGACCTGTGGTGTCATTAGACCAGTGGTGTCATTAGACCTCTGGTGTCATTAGACCTGTGATGTCATTAGACCTGTGGTGTCATTAGACCTCTGGTGTCATTAGACCTTTGGTGTCATTAGACCTGTGATGTCATTAGACCTGTGGTGTCATTAGACCTGTGGTGTCATTACACCTGTGGTGTCATTAGACCTGGGGTGTAACTAGACCTGTGGTGTCATTACACCAGTGATGTCATTAGACCTGTGATGTCACTAGACCTGTGGTGTCATTACACCTGTGGTGTCATTAGACCTGTGGTGTCATTAGACCCGTGATGTCATTAGACCTGTGGTGTCATTAGACCTGTGGTGTCACTAGACCTGTGGTGTCATTAGACCTGTGGTGTCATTACACCTGTGGTGTCATTAGACCTGTGGTGTCATTAGACGGGTGTCATTACACTGTGGTGTCATTAGACCTGTGGTGTCATTAGACCTGTGGTGTCCTGTGTTTAAAAGCATTGAAAGCCAATCAAGCCTCAGGGCAGCGCTCTGTTCAGCTCCCCCTGCCTCTACAGCCCCGTCATCCTGCGGTGGTTACCACGGCGCCCTGTCCTCCCTATATCTCTCTCTCTCTCACTCTCTCTCCATCCTCCTACACGTCCCGCATCAGAGCGAATGAAACATCGGCAGCGGGGGTCCCTCCGGGGCACTGCGATGTTGACATGCTTCTGTTTGAACGCGCCGGCCTCCCTGTCTGGTGCTGATAGTGAGGCTGCTTTAGGATTCCACAGAAGGGGCCTTAGACAGTCCTCTCTGGCAAGCGGGACTGAATGGAGATGCCTTCTTCATATTTCCCCCGGCGCCTCCGGGAAGATAGTGCACGTTGTCAGATAGGTGTGCCTCAGGCTGAGAGAGGGAGAGGTGGAGGAGAGGGAGGGGTGGGGAGGGAGGGGGAGGAGGGGAGGGAGATTCAGAAAGCAGAGAGGAACAGAAAGACAGAGATGGAGGAAACAAAGGAGGGAGGAAGATTCTAAGAAGAAACGAGAGGGAGAGAGAGACGGGGGCTGATGTGGTATCTGGCTGTGAGGCTGCTCGTTACTGTCAAAAAAGGATCAGTAGGGTTTTAGCGCTGCTATTGTCATGTGTATCATTCTCCTTTTATCTTCTTGTGTTCTCTCGTCTCCTTCCCTCTCCTCTCCTCCTCCTCCTCCTCCCCACAGCTGTACATGGTCAGGACCATGCTGGAGTCCCTCATCGCGGACAAGAGCGGCTCCAAGAAGACCCTGCGCAGCGGCCTGGAGCATCCCACCATCCTGGACATCGAGAAGTTCCACAGGGAGTCCTTCTTCTACACCCACCTGCTCAACTTCAGCGGTAAGACCGTCTGATCGCACGGCCACGGCGGGCAGAGGGAGGTCACGTAACGGCAATAATAACAACGATGTATTTCGTTGAGAAGATTTAGCGGAGGATCAAAGGGGATTTGAACCCTGTGACCTCTTGATCCGCAGTCAATCGCTCCAGCCTCTGACCCCTCCCCTCCCTCCCCCCCCTCCAGAGACCCTGCAGCAGTGCTGTGACCTGTCCCAGCTGTGGTTCAGGGAGTTCTTCCTGGAGCTCACCATGGGCCGCAGGATCCAGTTCCCCATCGAGATGTCCATGCCCTGGATCCTCACCGACCACATCCTGGAGACCAAGGAGGCCTCCATGATGGAGTGAGGACCGCACACACACACTCGCACACTCCCTCATCCACTCACATGCTCTCTCCCTCGATCTCCACCAGTCATGTGACTCGTAACTGAATGTTGTCTGGTCCGTGCCGCCCCCTCCCCCCCCCCAGGTATGTGCTGTATCCTCTGGACCTGTACAACGACAGCGCCCACTACGCCCTGACCAAGTTCAAGAAGCAGTTCCTCTATGACGAGATCGAGGCTGAGGTAAATCCCAGTTCTGTGTAGTTTGTTTACTGAAGCGTGACAGGAAGTGACAGGCAGAGAGATAGAGCGAGAGAGAGAGAGAGAGATAGAGCGAGAGAGAGAGAGAGAGAGAGCGAACACATACAGCACATGACCACGGCAGCAAAAAAAATCCGCTCTTCTCTCTTCCAGGTCAACCTGTGCTTCGATCAGTTTGTCTACAAGCTGGCCGATCAGATATTCGCCTACTACAAGATCCTAGCTGGAAGGTGCGTAAGGTCCTTATGTGTTGGTGAAAAAGAGGAGGTGATTTGTTGGGAGAGGAGGGATAAGGATCGAAGCGACTTCTGGATCAATAAAGTGAATTGATTGATTAACAATGATGTATAAACTGGTTGTGTGCTCTGCAGCTTGCTGCTGGACAAGCGTCTGAGGGCCGACTGTAAGAACCAGGGAGCCAACATCCCCTGGCCCCCCTCCAACCGCTACGAGACCCTGCTGAAGCAACGCCACGTCCAGGTAGCTGCCCCCTGGTTCTGGTCGCACACACACACATATATATATATATATATATAGAGTATTTCTACTAGACTATACTCTATTCAAGTTCTCCAAATCTTCATTCAGCGTGTGTGTGTGTGTTCTTGTCTGTGTGTGTGTGTAACTTGTGTGTGTGTCTTCGTCCGCAGCTCCTGGGGCGTTCCATCGACCTGAACAGGCTGATCACTCAGAGGGTGTCCGCTGCCCTCTACAAGTCCCTGGAGCTGGCCATCAACCGCTTCGAGAGCGAGGACCTCACCTCCATCATGGTGGGAACTCACCCCGCCTGTCAGCTAGCGTGTGTTCCCTTGAGGGCAAAGTGTGGATGGAACATGGATGCTACAGCAGGTGAACCCTGACTCGTGCCGTGTGTTTTCCCCCCTGAACCTTCTCTCCTCCGCCTCCAGGAACTGGAGGGTCTCCTGGACATCAACCGCATGACCCACAAGCTCCTCAGCCGCTTCCTCACGCTGGACAGCATGGACGCCATGTTCCGCGAGGCCAACCACAACGTGTCGGCGCCGTACGGCCGCATCACGCTGCACGTCTTCTGGGAGCTCAACTACGACTTCCTGCCCAACTACTGCTACAACGGCTCCACCAACCGGTAGGTCCGCCTGCCCGGGAAGGGGGGGGGGTGGGTGGGGGGGGTGGGGGGGGGTTCTGTGCTTGGCGGTTAGAGCAATTTGACTGCAGAGCCAGAGGGGTCGTGGGTTCTGTTAACGTGCTTTGGATGAAAGCACGGTAATGTATTCATATCGCTGGGTTTTCATCTAAAGGCTCGTTCAGGAGGGGAGTCTTTACATGCAGTCAAATGCTCTGCCTCTGAGCTAGACCAATCCCCACATCCATCTACCTCAAAGGGATCATTCACCACTGCCCTGTATGAATAATGCAGGAATGAGAAGTAGAAGTGAAAATGAAGTTAACCTTTTGTGTGTCTGTCTGAGACATCAGAGCTCCCCAGAGAGAGAGAGAGAGGAGGAGAGAGAGGGAGGGAGAGGGGCTCGGCTTGACATACACCTTAAGTGCCATCCCTCCTTTAGCTCTGAGAGCTTTTTGAAGGTTTGACATGACCACCTTCCCTAAAGACAGCTCTCTGAGAGACTGTTTTGTGGCTTTGCCTTTCCGGGGATGAGCTCTTGTAGATGTCTTGCTGCTGTGATTACTCATGTTTTCAAGAGGAGTTCATTAATACGACCCCAGGTACCTGGCATGGCAATGATGCATCCAAATTAGCATGAATAAACATCTCTAGGTCTTGCTCTCTCTCTCTCTCTCTCTCTCTTCTCTCTCTCTCTCTACTCTCTCTCTCTCTCTCTCTCTCTCTCTCTCTCTTGTCTCTGTCTCGTCTCTGTCTCTGTCTCTGTCTCTCTCTCTCTCTGGTCTCGCTTTCTCTCTCGCACACTCTCGCTCTGTCACACTCTTGCTCTCTCTTTCTCTCTCTATACACACCTCACCTCCCTCCCTCTCTCTCTCTCTCCCTCTCTCTCTATACACACCTCACCTCTCTCTCCCTCCCTGCCTCCAGGTTTGTCCGCACCGTGCTTCCCTTCTCCCAGGAGTTCCAGAGGGACAAGCCGCCCAACGCCCAGCCCCAGTACCTGTACGGCTCCAAGGTCAGTCTGAGTCGCTGCTGCCACTGGAGCGCCTCCTTGCCTCCACCATGGGTGGTGGTGGGGGTAGAGGTGGGGGTAGAGGGTGGGGGGTAGATGGGTGGAGGGATAGGGGGTCCTTCACTATGGACACAGACAATCCCAGACAACAAAAAAACTCAGTGATATTTTTTGAAATCTTTTATACACAAATTACCGTACGAGGAAAGAACAGTTTCATCACAGAAAACATTCAAATCGAAATACTTTCATTGGTTGGTTCATTACAAGGACGTTGGCTGATGATAGCGTGGCACACAGGGGTACATGTAGTACTACCAAGCCATCTAAAACGACAATGGATCAATGCAGATGGATGCAGGTGTTCTAGCAAAGAGGACAACATGTCATTTGAGATGAAATGTCGAAGCGTACCACTTTAGCAGCACAGCACAACACCACAACCATTAAAACCCATTTGTGACAGATTCTTCCTTGATAGTTTCTAATGGATTCGTGACAGATTCTTAACAGTTCTTAACAACAACAAAAAAACACTTTCACGGCTTCCAATTCTACACGTCACACACATTTTCGAAAACACGGGACACGGGACGCCGTCAGGTCACACGGGCTGTCCCTCAGTCTGCGGGGTCAGCGTCCTCAACTCGTGACCCCGGGCCAGTCTGTGCCCGGGCGTCAGCGCCGAGTGGAGGGGATTCCCTACGACGGTGACCTGCTTGGAGTCCTCCTCGCTGCTGCTGGGCGTGTACACACCCCCCGGGCTGCCCTGGCTCCCCTGGGGCAGGGCGCTGGAGCGGGGGTAGCCCTCGCCTTCCCCCCGGGGGAAGGGGCATATGGAGTGAAGACACCCCCAGAGAAGGACCCCGGCGATCACCAGGAGGAGGAGGCTGCTGGCCATCCACACCCCCATGGCCATCTCCCACCCGGAGCCGTCCAGCCTCTCGCCCCCCTCCCCCGGGGTGCTGAACACCTGGCACTGGTCCCGGACGGGGTTGGCCGCCTGGCACGTCACGCAGAGGATGTAGGTGGTCTGCGGGGCCAGGTTGAGCAGGCTGGCGCTGGTCTGGGTGACGGGGACGCGCTCCTCCCTCAGGAAGCTCTTGCGCGTGTAGCCCATGAGCAGGCTGTTCCAGTTGGGGTGGTACATGACGCTGTAGAAGGTGTCCAGGCAGCCGGGGGCGGCCGGCCAGCTCACCCGGGCCGAGGTGGACGAGATGTTGCGCACGGAGATCGTCATGGCCGTATACCCTCCTCCCTCGGTCGGTTCCTGTTTTCCGGCGGCTTCCGAAGCGCGTCTCGGCTGGTCTGGAGAGTGGGATCTGTTTGTGGTTTTCTTCTTCTGCAGCTGCTGAGATCCACTCTGAAATGACAGGGGGTGGGGGGAGAGAGGGAAGTCAGAGGGATATTCTCATCATCATGTCGTTTCTGCTCTCTTGTCCTGTAAGAACACGGCCTCCAGCTTCCCTTCTAAACAGCTGGAGGCTCTACCCTGCGTCTAGGCATCTTTCTTCATGATTGCACCACTCGTCTTAAACACAAGGCCTCCCGGAGCCCTCGAGGCTTCCTACCAAACGATTCCATACGACTGCAATCAGCTCTTCTAGTGCTGGAGCACTCTCTCTCTCAATCTGAAGCAGGTTGTTTCTAGTTACCAATCGTATAGCCTTATTTTCTCTAAACATCTCTCTTTATTTGGGCCCTGAGCGGATGGCTTGTGTTCCGTGTACAGACAAGTCTTGGAAGCTCCGGTGTGGTGTTGCCAGGTTGGTGAAAAGGCTGTGATTATCAGGTGGTTGCCAGGTTGGTGAAAGGGCTGTGATTATCAGGTGGTTGCCAGGTTGGTGAAAATGTTTAAAGTCCGGTAGCAGCAGACTGTAGAGGTGACCCTGTACTTCAAACACCTCAGTGGAGTTCACGGCGCTTTGAAAGCAACGCGAGGCCTCTCCTTCAAACTCTGGAAGATTCCGCAGACTTGACACGCATGTCCCTCCTGTCAGGTATATATCATGTTAAGGTATACTGACACTGTGTGGAAACCTGCCACCTTCGACCAATCATTTATCAAATAATTAGACTATGAGGTGCCATCATTTAATATTCAAATATAATGAGTTTAGTATTAAGACATCATAGCTGTGACCTGATACAGCAGGGAGGTAGGTGACAGTTGCTTGTGACTGAGAATCTAAACTGACCAGTAGGAATTAACGGATCACATACAGCGATGTAACATTTCACAGGTTGACCTTGACAGTTATTAGATTTTTTCCTTTCTCAATGTCCAGTGTCTGGCTAAAAACCTTCAATCAAAATACTAATGATTTTTAGCTATTTAACCATTTCACCATTGCAGTTCAAGTGTAAAAAGCATTTTTTTTTAAATAGAACTTTCCATTCTTGGTCCCATTAAATAAATCAGACACAGAAATAACAATGTGGTAAAAACTTCCTCAGAGCATTCGATCGTGCCTGCATCGCTGGTAACCCGTAGCAACAGTGCCCAGAGATTTCAGCAGTGTGGCGTTCAGAGACGTACCGTTGCGGCGTGTGCTGGTTGGCTGATCACAGCTGCTGTTGCCGTGGAAGCTGGCTGCCTCGGGGTCCGACTGGCCGTCGACTGCCTGTCTGGACGCGCTCCTGGGTCATGATCTCTGTCCCGGCTGCCCTGTGCGTCCTGCTCCGTCCTGCTCCGTCCTGCTCCGTCCTGCCCCCTGTGGCCCTCTGCTCTCCCTCTGCTCTCCCTCTGCTCTCCCTCTGCTCTCCCCTGTCTGCCGCTCGGACACCACAGCACGCTGAGTCTGGGCTCCCCGCGCTGCCAGCCCTGCACGCTTAATAGCACCAGCACACCGCAACTCACGGCTGACTGTTGGAGGGAGAGAGGGCTCTCGTGTGTGTGTGTGTGGAGAGTGAAAGAGATGGAGAGAGACACGGGGAGGGAGGGGAATAGATCAAGAAAATGGGAGGCGGGAGGAAGAGAGACGAGAGAGTGCGCGAGAGAGAGAGAGAGAGAGAGGGGAGGGAGGGAGGGAGGAGGATCTACGAGGGAAGAAAGGGGGGGGTGTCAAACGAGCAGGTGCGGTTTGTGCCACAAGTGAATTCGGTATCATTACGCTTCTTTTGTGCACGTACTCAGTTCTGTTTGTCTCGTCCTCAGGAAAAACAGGTTTTAGTCAATAACGGCATCATGTCGCCATTCAACGGCCAGTCCTCTTCTCCCATGTGCCGTCTATTGTCCTGCTGCCCTGTGCGTCGTTGACAGACGGGGGTTCAGGCTGCGCTACGCTCAGACACGGCCCTGTTGCTGCTCTCTACTCCAGCTCTCTGGAGGAGCCAGAGAGAGATGAGTCAGACCGGCTCTCACCAGCTCCAATCCCACCGGAGCGGATCAGAGCCCGGGAATTAATTACCCCGCTCTCAAACAAAACCATCTGCTAGCATCACGACGCCGAGCGCAGAGTGTATACCTGCCCCGCCTCCAATCATCACTCTTAGTTTTCTTTCATTGCCAGGTGCCTCACCCCCCCCCGTCGCTAATGCGGGCGCCCTGGCGCTAATCACCGCTGGCTCTGTTGACACAGCGGGAGAGAGAGGAGGGGATGTTGAGAGTGCGGGTTGTGATCAGGCCTGTCTTGTGTGTGTCCCCCCCCTCCCCCCGCAGGCCCTGAACCTGGCCTACAGCAGCGTGTTCGGCTACTACAGGAACTTCGTGGGCCCCCCTCACATCAAGGCCATGTGCCGGCTGCTCGGTTACCAGGGCATCGCCGTGGTGATGGAGGAGCTGCTGAAGGTCGTCAAGAGCCTGGTGAGGCGGGCGGGCGGGGGGGGTTAGTGGAGGGCGGTGTTGGGACGGAGGACATTTTGGGGGTGGTTGGGGTAAGGGACGGGGGTGGGGGATAGGACACATCCCCTCTTGGGGGTTGTGCATGTTCTGGGGTTGTGGAGCCTCTGGCCTCGCTAACGCTGCTCTCCCTCTCAGCTCCAAGGCACCATCATGCAGTACGTGAAGACCCTGATGGAGGTGATGCCCAAGATCTGCCGCCTGCCTCGCCATGAGTACGGCTCCCCAGGTGAGGGAGGAGTGTGTGTGTGTGTGTGAGAGAGAGAGAGATTAAAGTGAGCCCATTGCGAGGTGTGTGTGAGAGATAGAGAGAGAGAGAGATTAAAGTGAGCCCACTGCAAGGTGTGTGTGTGTGAGAGATAGAGAGAGAGATTAACATGAGCCCACTGCAATGTGTGTGTGAGAGATAGATAGAGAGAGAGATTAAAGTGAGCCCACTGCAAGGTGTGTGTGTGTCAATGACAAATGAACAGCTGGTACAAATGAGTCACGGATAACCAATAGTCAACCGTTAATGAGGATGTTTGCTGGTTTGCTATTGATATGATGTCACCAACTCGTATGTTGTTTCTGCTGCACTGCACTAAGCACTTCACTAGCAGGCACGACTGTCATTAAGACCTCATTGTAAGACTGTTAAGTTAAGGAGCCGAGATGTTATTATTGCGCTGTAGTATCCCTATTGTTGGTCTCCTTACACTCTACAGCGAGCTACTGTAATCTAGATACTATTGTCGGTATATGCTAAAGCAGTCTAGGTTTCATTGTTGCTCTGTAGAACTTGTGTTGCTTCGAATCCGGCCGGGGGCCCTTTTACTGCACGCCTTCCCCTCTCTCTTCCCTTGCCTTTCCTTGTCACACTTTACTTAAAAAAATAAACAAACAAACAATACTTAAAAACTGTATACATGAAAACAAAACTTTTCTTTCCCTCCAGGGATCCTCGAGTTCTTCCACCACCAGCTGAAGGACATCGTGGAGTATGCAGAGCTCAAGACCGTGTGCTTCCAGAACCTGAGGGAGGTCGGCAACGCCCTCCTCTTCTGCCTCCTGAGCGAGCAGAGCCTGGTATGGACAAACCAGACTTTTCCATGTCACGAGTTTCGTGTTTTGGGGACGCCTCCGTCTCACGGCGTCGTCGTTCCAAATCCTGCGCCCCTGGAAGTTTAAACGAGCTTGGTAAAAAGCAGCTTCTTTACGAGCGGCGCGAGAGTCCCGTCTCCAGCTCGTCAGCGCCATCTTCTGCTGGCTTGTTGGTATGACGTGCGTGTCTGGAGAGGCGCGTCGCTAGACGGCCCCCGGTCGCTCGCGCCTACCGTATGGGTCGAGGCCCCTGGCTCTCAGTGCACTGGGTACGACTCCGGCCTGGAGGCCATTCCTGCATGTCTCCTCTGCGCTGTCTCTTGTCGAGTAAAGCCAAGGAAAAGGCCCCCAAAAAGATATCTTTATCTATATCTTTATAAAAAACAAGCACACGTCCTATTATGCCACACACCTGGGTGTCTGGTCGGGTTATGAGATGTGTCAGTCGAGACATCGGACAGGCAAATCGAGCCTCCCTCTCCCTAGACAGGAAACCGCCTGAGACCGGTTAGCTCTCCCAGAAAGGATGCTGTCGTTTGTATTCCGCTCACGGATCATGATCATGCCTCGTGTTCCTGTTGTGAACTCTTCTGCTCTGTGTCCTGTGTGTGTCTCCCAGTCGCAGGAGGAGGTGTGTGATCTTCTGCATGCTGCGCCCTTCCAGAACATTCTCCCCAGAGTCCATGTCAAAGGTACCTGTTCCTTATTAAGCGCGTGGGAGGGTGTGAGCGTGTGTGAGACGGTGTGCGAGCCGGCGTCGATATTTCTCCGGTTGTCGGTCGTGAAAGAAAATAATAATTGGGGGGACCTCACTTTTTCAGAGGGCGAGCGGCTCGACGCCAAGATGAAGCGCTTGGAGGCCAAGTACACGGCTCTGCACCTGGTGCCCCTGATCGAGCGCCTGGGCACCCCTCAGGTGAGTCCTCCTCACCACCCCCCTTCACCCCCGTCTCCAGCTCATCTGTCAAGGACCGGGGATCTCCAGCACCTTGAGCTCACACCCCAACCTGTACCCCTGCTCCCCCCTCCCTCTCTCCCCCTCCCTCTCTCCCCCTTCCCCTCTCCCCCTTTCTCTCTCCCTCGCACAGCAAATCGCCATCGCCCGCGAGGGCGACCTGCTGACCAAGGAGAGGCTGTGCTGCGGCCTGTCCATGTTCGAGGTCATCCTCACGCGGGTCCGCGGCTTCCTGGACGACCCCATCTGGCGAGGCCCGTTGCCCAGCAACGGCGTGATGCACGTGGACGAGTGCGTGGAGTTCCACCGCCTGTGGAGCGCCATGCAGTTCGTCTACTGCATCCCCGTCGGCGCTCACGAGTTCACTGTGGAGTGAGTCCCCGGAAACTTCCGTTTCGACCCTTTTTTGAGTCGACTTTCTAAAGCTCGACTTGATGGTTTGATCAGCCCGCTACTCAAGGCAATGGTGACTGAACAGGGCACCTTTTTGAGCGTACTGTCCCTTTAAAGGCTGTGTTGTGTGTCGCAGGCAGTGCTTCGGGGACGGGCTGCACTGGGCCGGCTGCATGATCATCGCTCTCCTGGGACAGCAGAGACGCTTTGACATCCTGGACTTCAGCTACCACCTGCTGAAGGTCCAGAAGCACGACGGCAAGGACGAGATCATCAAGAGCGTGGTGAGGCCGCTCCTTCAGCCAGGGTCACAAGCGGGGGTTTTTTTATAACAAAGTTTATTGTTATACATTTTTAAACAGTTTTTATTGTTACATTCTTAGAATCCTTGGGTTTTATGTTTTATCTTGTAGTCCTTTTCCCCCTTTACCGTGAAGCAACATCAATGTTTGAAAATTAAAATAATAATAGAAATGTGAAATCCAATGTCAAGTAGGCGCTACAATGCTCACATTGTAACCTCACCTCTCTCCTGTCTCATCTTCAGCCTCTTAAGAAGATGGTGGACCGAATTCGCAAGTTTCAAATACTCAACGACGAGATCTTCGCCATTCTGAACAAGTACCTGAAGTCGGGGGACGGTGAGAACATGCCAGTGGAGCACGTGCGATGCTTCCAGCCGCCCATCCACCAATCACTGGCCAGCAACTGAGGCTACGACCGACACCGTCACCCGTCCGCCATCTTGGACCAGCAATGTTTTCAATAGTTCGGCTTGACCAGACCAGACAGAAATATTCCTCTCATCTGCATTAAGTCTCAAGCAGCTGTGGACCATTATGTCTAAGTAGCCCATAATACTAAGTGGCCCAACTTTTTCTTTATATTGTATTGTCATGATTTTTGTACTCACTCGTGCCTTATCAAAATGAAAAGCTATTTTCATTGTTTTTGTTGTTTTGTTGTGAAACTCTACATTCTGTTTTATACTTATGGAAAGCCACAGATCAGGGAGGGGGATAAGACTTTTATCAAATGATTATTTAAAGATTTGCAGTGGTGAACAAATATAGTATCAATGGGGAATAGTAGCCAACAGGTGGGGGTTAAAGTCGTTTATATTTTCTATATTATGTTTAACATTTGCATGCTATAACCTTTAATCTTAAAAGGACATTTTGGAAGGTAACCAAGTTCTTACAATCATTTATTCACCGTGCCTTTTTGTGTTGGAATTGTTTTAATCATTTTAACTCAATAAATATGTAACAAATGTCTTTTTTCTTCTCAAGAGGACTTTGCTTTGTAAACAATACGAAAAGGTCAATGGTGATATTCGACATATCTCACGTTCAAGCACAAGAACACTGTTGAATCCCTAGAGACCACAGAACCTTATGTGCTTTATGGAAAATGAGGCCATTTCTTTTTTTTACTATAATAAGACAGTCGATATAAATGATTCAGAGAGGATGAAGGCTGTGTGTCTGACTGGGAGGCGGAGGAAGGGAGGGAGGAGGGATGAGGGAGGTGGAGAGGGAAAGGAGAAAGGGCTAGACATAAATCACATCAACCACGCCATCCTGAGTACCTTGAGAACGTTTACCATCCATATGATGTCAGTACAGAAGTTAATATTTTACAGTAAACTCCAACTAGTTTTTCAAATTAATTTCATTTGGCTCTTAGTGTAAGGTTACATGCTCTTCAGCATCTCATAATTAAAAAAAGGCATGTTGTATTTTTTGTCACGTCTATATATTATTTTTTTTACAAAAACTAAAAAAACAAAGTGTAGATTAATTTATTTGTAGAAAGAAACTCAGTGCATGTATAAGCAGATCTCTGTACATGAAGTATAACAAAAGGTTTTCAAAAACTTATAGAACTACAAAGCTACATGGGAATGTGATGGAGAACAACCATGTAGTCAAGTCATATTCTGAGAAAATAAGGCAAATTAAAATTAAGTACAATCGATTGGTCCATCCAAGTTGTTAATCACCTCCATTAGTGTTGATTGTCTTAAGTTATTTTTTTCTTCTTCAAATATACACGAAACGTCCACACACCAATGTAATGGTTCCGTTGTCCCTGGTGGGGGCGCTAGAGGTACCGGTACTTCATGTCCCTAATGGAGGAAAGTCAAATCTACTTCCTGTCCCTAAGAGGAAGTCATCACGCCGTTCCTCCTGGAGAGGCTATCGAAGGGCAGGCCCACCTCCCTGTCCTCCATGTCCTCCGTGGAGTTGCTTCGCAGCAGCTCGTAGGTGCTGTGAGAGGCCAGGCCGTTGGGCGCGGTGGCCGCCCCCCCCGCCGCCGCCGCCCCCTTGTCGTCCTTCCTCATGGACACGGCCAGGGAGGAGAGGCTCACGTTGATGTCCTTGAAGGCGTGCAGCAGGAAGATGCCCACGATGATGGTGAGGAAGCCGCCGAGCGTGCCGATGACGTCCGCCGGCCCCATGTCCTCCCACTCCTTGAAGAGGATGGCCGAGCACGTGAGCACCGACGTGGTGAAGAACACGTAGTAGATGGGCGTCACCAGGGACGTGTTGAAGATGTCCAGGGCCTTGTTCAGGTAGTTGATCTGGGTGCTCACGCAGGCCACCAGGCCCAGCAGCAGGATCCAGAACAGGGGGTTCCCCACCACCGACACCCCGGCGATGGCCTCCTTGATGGCGATGCCCAGCCCCTTGACGCACGACACGGACAGCGCTCCGATCACCGAGCAGATGGTGATGTACACCATGATGTTGGTCTGGCCGTGGCGCGGGCCCACCACGAAGATGAAGATGAGAGCCACGATGATGACAAACGTGGCGAAGACCACGAACCCTACAAGGGGAATGAGCAAGAGGGTTTGGATTAGCCTGGCACAAGGTAAGGGTTAGGATCGAGTCCCGGTAGTATCAGAATTGCGCAGCAAGTAGGCTAAAGCATCCAATCCTAAGATAAGGCAACCGAAGACGACACTTTGTTCATCCCCGAGGTAAACCTCTCGTACCTGGGTCCACCAGCTTGTGAGCCATGTGGTCCAGCCGGCTGATCTCCTCCTCCTGGGGCGCGTGGATCACCATGGCGGTGGAGCCCAGGATGCTCAGCAGGCAGCCCAGCTTCCCGTGCAGGTTCAGACGCTCCGACAGGAAGTACGAGGACAGGACCGCGCTGCAACGACAAAGGCGACGCTCAGAAACGGCCACGCCCACATTCGCAATCTTCTCCCCTTGTCGGACGGGACAGCTCCACCCAGCTCCCCATCAGGTTAGGTTGGAGTGGGTACGGAATGACGAACATAGCCTCGATAACGGCGTGAGCTCTCTTTTCGAACGCCTCTGGGGATGTCGTTGTTGACGCACCCCAGCTGCACTTCTTTACTCTCTAAACAACTCCCCCTTGACCTATAAATCCTTGCTTACGACAGAGTCCTACATCTCTTTTTACTGTGGCAAAGCGGGGTTCAAACCCCCCCGTTTCCTTTTCGACGCGGTCATTCCCGCGATGCCCAGTTACAGTGATGGCGCAGTGCGGTTGTAACTTGGTTGGTCGTACCTCACTAGCACACTGAGGGCTCCCAGAGGGGTGACGAGGGTGGCAGGGGCGAAGGCGTAGGCAGCAAAGTTGGCAGCTTCTCCAGCTCCCACTGCGAGAAAATGTATATGTTATACAGGATCAATGGCTCGCACATCACAGGTAGGCGATGGCTTTGAGGTAGCACGATTAAAAACAAGAGAGATGGAGATATGATTAGGATGACGCATGACGGGTTCTTTCACAGCTCCTGTGCCGTAATCGCTTTACTTACTTGATAATAAACCGGCCCACCAAAGCCACTCCTTCAGATATGCGTGACCTCCCTGTCCTAGGAAAACAAGGAAACATAACAATGGCTTTACGATGGTATAGGTGTGGGTATGGCTCAATGGTACAGCATTTACAGTACTTGCTGTAAGTTGCTCTGGATAAGAGCTGGAGTGGTTCTAGATTTAAAATGCTAAATGACTAAATGTAAATGTAGCATTTGACTTCAGGTCAGTGGGCACAGGTTCACATCCACTACACCCAGCACTACATGTCACTTTGAATGAAAGCATCTGCTATGAACACTATTATTATTATTACAGTAAAAAGTGAAATGTAAAATCCTGTCACAACATTTTTAACTTTGACAGTTAAGTCTAGGTTATGAGGCGTTAACCTGTGACCTCACAGCCATAAAGAGCTCAGAAATAGCTAACAGAGTTCTATAGAAGAACTTATGGTTACTGTATGACCATGAGCCACTTGAACTTCGACACTGCCTTGTCATCTTGCGTCATGTGTAAATAGGGGGTTAGGTCAGGTGCAACTGCAACTTTTTTTTTAGAGCGGCATTCCGTCGATACAGTCAGACACCCCACTTAAATCGTTTCTGAACCGCATGCAAAACTGGACAAACAAGAACTGAAAAATGTGAACGATCACGACACTGAACTCTCCCACACCTGTCAGACAACGAAACTCGGATTCAGTATTGCTCAAGCTCTGTTGTTACTCAACTTTATAACAACTACACCACTGGTATGCTATACTTGACATTCAAATAATATTACACGTTAAAAGTACCTGCTCTCATGGAGCCCTTCCTGGCCAGGCGAAGTAGTCCCTTTCTTCTTGAGGATGAAACTTCCACCGATGAAAATGCTGGAGCTAATGGCTAATCCCAGTCCGATATAGAAATCATACTTTCCCCGATCTTCACCCATAGTGAAGCTGGATGTGTTGGTGCTGTCCGTCACATTTATAACAAAGCACCGTAGCTGCTGACCCGAGGAGCAAGTCTCACCAACCCAAGACCCTAAAACAAATCACAAACATAAACCATTCAATATAAATATAGCTTAAGTTAATAATATCCTACACTACTACATTACATGTATGAGTGGCTATAGAGTTAATTATCTTAAATGTAAGACAATCTTATTCGTAACAGATTTTAAACCTTACCGTTCCTACATGTTGCATTTATTTTTGTATACCCATCCTCCCCCATCGCTGACTCCATCATAAACATTCAAGAGACACATTGAAAATGTCAACGTATTCATGGATGACACATACTACTCCTATAAAATACTGTACAACCTCCCACTTCCGCAGTCATCAATTCAACGACTACCTTGCCAGGTTGTTCAATCAACGGGTTGTTTGTTTATCTAAATAGCCCTCAGGTCCGGAAGTGGCTGGCTTGTCAGGCCTGTTTGAGTTGTTGATACAATGCGAGTCAAACTAATATTGCCAGCTAATTCACTGGCGATCGTTTCAACAAGCTAGTTAACTAGCCTACCGTATATACGACAGATTGCCGTTTAAAGCTAACTGACTATCAAAGTAACCTGCCAAGCTTGCAAGCGCGTTGGATGCTGCCGTCTAGCTACCAAGCTATAGCAAGCTATCTTCCCCTTACGGTAGGCACCTGACGTGGCTAAATAAGCCGTTAGCTGCTAAAATATTGTCGTAAGACAGCCTACATTGTTTACACATAATTCACATTTGCAGACATTTGTATACCTGCTGAAAGATTCCTGGGTTGTCCAATAGCCAAATAGGTGGTTGCTTATTAGCTATCTGGACTAGCTTCCTCCTGTTTGCATAGTGATCATCACATTGTGGTAGCTAGCAACGATCCTGCTTGAAGGCAAGGTTGGCGATCTACACGATGAGGGCAAATCCTCTCTGCGCATGCGATAGTCGACCGGACTACAGCCAGCTTTTAGACAACCACTGTATCTCAATAGCATTAGGCCTACATCTTGCTCTGATATTCGATTAATGTGTCGAGACATTAATCGATTAATTGAAGCATCAACTATTTAGATGTCGAGTGTTTCTGTCGATTATTCAACCTATTCAAACTGTAGCCTACTCCCAAAGGTGACAGATTAGTCCTAAATTAAATGTTTCAAGGTAGTTCAGAATGTAGTGTCTCAAAAATGGAAAACACTGACGGATAGGCCTACAGATGACTCAATAAGTAATTTAGCTACGTTACCTCGTTGCACTTGCTTTCTTCATCGAGCAGGTTCTTCATTGTGTGCCCATAAATGTATGCCCCAACCACCTGCTCTCAGCTCCTAGAATGACTCTGAATAATTCATAACAGCCTCAGTGTTTGTGTGTAAATAAATAGGACTGAATCCCATGTGACAAACCTGTTCTGCAAAGCACTCTTAGTATTGACATACGACACATTATTTATGGTATAAAATGAAATCAAATGTTTTGGTATTTAATGTTTGTCATTCAATTAGCAAGTAGTTCATCACACTTTATGAAATAAAATCACTATTCTACAACGATTAAGAAGCTTTAAACTGCATTTTATTTTTGGTTAGTTGGTTAATACAGTACATAACAAAACTGCAGGTAAGGTAAGGAAATTGAACACAGTTAATCAGTTCCGTATTTGGTGAAAAAGCAATGGAACAATCAAGTACACTGCTTCATTGTCCAATAATGTAAGTACGTAATTTTACAAATAACATGACTTTTTTCCCTTCTTTTTTTTTGTGCATGGGAGAGGGACTTATTGAATACCTTGTTAAACCTACTGATATTGCAACCCGGACCTGGATAAGCAGAAGAAAATGGATGGATGGATTTTCTTTTTTGGAAATTCTGGTGTGAATTAGATTCAAACCCACATCAGTCAACTTTTGCTCTTCCCCCTGATTGCTTCCAGGTGAGCATAGCCCCCTGATCTAGTCTAAGTAGAAGAACCCCTACTGACACTGTCGTGAGACCACACAGTATGCCGAAACAGTCCACTACACCGACTGCCGTCCATTCCTTGAAGAGAATCGCAGAGGCAACTAGCACAGTCGACGTAAACGTCACATAGTATATAGCTTCGAATATATTGGACCTGAAGTTTTCCAGGGCCTTGTTGATGAACGTGAACTGGATGAGGATGCTGACCGCCAACGTTCCCAGTAAACACGCAAAGAGAACAAGGGCCCTGCTACTCGAGGGCCCGTCGCCAAAGGCGTCCTGAGCGGCCAGACCTAGGCCTTTGCTACAGGGCACCGTGAAGCTTCCAAGGAGAGAGCATATGGCTACATACACCATGATGTTAGACGTGCCATGTATGGGGGCAATCCACCCAATCAGTACAACCAGCAGCAGGACCACCAAGGAGGCATATGTTAGAAACACTGCATGAGGGGAAAAACACAAACAGTATACTGTCAGCGTCAGCAGCATGTCAAGATGAGATAACATTTGTTGAGTGTAATTGGAGGTCTTCGTGTGTACTTTCCCACAGTCTGTGTAACAATGACACCCTGTAAAGTGGAGGGAGTCAGGTGGCTGGGCAGTAAGGGAATCGGGCTAGTAATCAGAAGGTTGCCGGTTCGATTCCCGGCCATGAAAATGTATCTTGTGTCCTTGGGCAAGGCACTTCACCCTACTTGCCTTGGGGGAATGTCCCTGTACTTACTGTAAGTCGCTCTGGATAAAGAGTGTCTGCTAAATGACTAAATGTAATGTAAATGTAAATGAGTGCACAAGGAATGTGAACCAGGAAAGACTAAATCTGAACAGACGGGCCTTAAACAAACCTGGATCTGACAGTCTCTCCTCCAGCTCCACTCGAGATGTTACACTCTCTGACTTCGGGGAATGAATGATTAGCACGATTGAGCCACAACAACATAGCACGCAGCCAAGCTTTCCCAGGATATTCAGATGCTCCTGAAGAATGAAGGAAGCTAACACAGCCCTGCATCCAAAACACAAGAGTTTGAGTTGAGAAGAGGCAGATTTAACAGCACAAATCATTCAAACTCAAATGATAATCTGCTCACCCAAACAGCACACCCAGGGCTCCTAGAGGTGTCACAATCACAGCGGGTGCTGCGTTATAGGCCAAGAAGTTACCAATCTGGCCAATGCTCACTGTACAGGATTTTCGAACAGTCAATTTAAGAACTCAAAGGTTTTTTGACTTGTACTTAAATGTATAACATATAGATGGCGCCGTACTCACTTGAAAGTGTACCTCCCCACCACACTCCATCTTTCAAATAGGAACCACCTAAAAAGATTTAAAAAATGGGTATGTTACACACCTTCCACTACGCTACGATTTACGTTAACCTATTGTGTGCAACTGAAGGAATAATGACGGATGATGCTTGAATTGTAAATAAGTAAACCTTTATGCTATTTTTTTAATATGCTAATCACGTGACACTATTAAGGACCACTCATTGGTTTAATACGTCTGTCAGGATATGGAAAGTTATTATAGTGAGCAAAGAAATTATTTTTTTCGGCAATATAGGCCTATTTAGAGTGTGAGGGAAGCAGCACAGCTAACTTGGGTATAATTTAGATCTAAACAGTCGTATGATGTGCAGTACTTTAGGTTACTAGGTTAGCCTACATGCCAAAGAAACCACTCCCAACCGATAATACATTAAAAGTTAACAAGACATTCTATTTTTCACAGCTACAGGTCCAAGAAGAAACCTGAATTAGATATCCGGCACAAAGTGCAGCTGTAGCTAAGAAAAGTTGGTGTAGCTATTTCCATGAGTCATTTCACCTTAATGTTGATCGTATCGACCTTCCTCTAACATATTGTAATGTATTTTCTAAGCTACCTCTAGCACGTGCTCGCAATATTCCTTTCTTTTGAAGCACAAACGTAGATCCATTAATAAAGCTTGATATCACAGCAATCCAAATCCCGACTGGTAGCGAAGTTTCTATTTCTACAGCCATTTGCTCTTGTGGCCGTTTGTTAATCATTTGTGTTTACACCGGATATTGCAACCAGCCGTAATTGTAATATTCAACCATTTATGTTCTGCTATAACACTGCAAAGCAAGTTTTTATAAAATCACGATGGTCAAAATGGAGTAAGTGAAATAGAAAGAAGATTCGACTGTGCTTGAGCTGTACAGGTCTGTAGGGGCGGTGGCTTGAGTGCGCCTTCATTGGTTATTGTTGTCTGACCCATCAGAATAATATGGTCTGCGCCCCATTAGATTCAACACTATGAATATGGATTTATTTATGGTGATGTACAATTTGCAATGATAATGATTTAAAAAAAGGTTTGTCATTGGCCAATGATGATGATGACGAGGCAGGAATGCACAGGGTGTCTATCAGGGGGGGTAATTGACTACCTGGACATATAATATGATTCCATACATCCATGAATATGGTTTTAGTAATCAAATAATCTGATATGAAATGCATGGATAAAGTATGGGCCAATTAAAACTACGTCATCTGTTTCCATGCCTCGTGCCTCTCTGTGCATTTCTGTGTGTGAGTCTCTCGTGCCTTAAGACCAATTGGCTGTTCGACTTGTCAATCATTCAGTCCAACATGGACGACTTTGTAATGCAGCAGAGCCAGTGCTAGGACTGAAGATACGATAACAGAATACGAAAACCCATAGGTAATGAACATATTTTGAGAATTTGTAATCAATACAAACTTTATGCGAGCGTCATATTACACATTTAAACGTAATAGCTTCTTTCCGTTCAACCTGTCACAGCTCGCGAGCTATCTGGCTGGTACTGTAGCTTGACTGTGTTGCTGCATCATTTGTGGTGTGGTTTGGATGTGCAGACTAGCCAGCCATAGCTAATGTTAGCTTGCTAGCTACAGTAGCTAACGCTGGATAGATGGAGCAGTGTTAATAACACCGTTTGCTAGCTAGTCAATATGCTGTTTGTGTAGCCAGCTGGTTTCGAAGCTGTGGTTGTTTTTTGCGTAGGATAACATCTGCAGTTTGCGTGAGTCATTAATTTGAGACTAGCTATATCTAGTCAAAGATGACTGTCTAAATAGCAAGACAGCTATCTTGGCCCAATTCACATAGCTCCCCAGCCGGCCAGTTGCCTAGCTATAAAGCGTATCTTATTGCAAGCTAACATATTGTCATATAGCTTGTTACCAACTGCAGCCGCTTAATTATGTGACGATTGTGCTCAATACTCCGTTCACACACTAGATGGGTCATGTTCGCCCCTTGCCTCCTTATCAAAGCCAACTAACTAGGTCTGTTGACACAAATCTCACCTAGTGTTCTTTAAACAGGGTAGGCTGCTGCTGCAGCCAGGAGAGGAGGGAAAGATGCCTTCTCCGTCATTTACCCTCGACGCCCAGCTAAGATTTCATGACAAATGGCTGAAGATAGACTTGCAGGTAAGTGGTCCTACCGTCGCAGGGAGACCCTTTCTACGCAGCTGTTGTCAAATTAAACCGACAGAATACTTGGTGTTACTGTTCTTACGACATCATACGTGTTGTTCTTACGACAGAATACTGTTCTTACTAGTAGTACATTCTGGGAATGTGAGTGAGCTAAAGAACATGGAAGTTAATGTCACCCCCATCCATTGGTTGAGTTTTCTAGACAGAACCGGCTTTGTTGTAAGGAGGGCAATCAGTTTTTCTCAAACTGTGATTTATCTGCTAAGTGACATTATTTGTTTGTGTGTTTGTTTGTGTGTTTGCTTTTAGATACTCTACCTAGTATTGCACAAGAATTCGGATACATGTGTGTTGCCAAAATTAGCCCGCTCTCAGTCTCGATAATGACAGGTCTCTACCTCCTTGCCCTACACATAGGAGTTGCACGTCTGGTGTCATGTTTATTTTGCCATGTTATTGACATTTGAAACCTGCATCTCTGGAAGTAAGTTTTGTAACTTGTTAGTCTATACGAGCATTGCTGTGGGCAACAGAGGCCTAGGGTGTATATCTGTCCATGTTGTTGTTGTCGTAACGCTGTATTTATGTGGGTGTAATAATTCTACTGCTCTCAAGTTAGTCGCAGGTTTCCAGACGTGAAGTATGTTCACAGACAAGATCAACTTGTTTTAGGAAGCTGAAAGTTTCGGGGCCACAATATCGATCGGATTAATTAGCATTAGTCCACAGTTAACGCTGTATGAGGAACATTGTTATTTCTTTTCTGTGCTGTGGCATTAAGAGGCCCATTAAGTATAATGCAGTAATGTTACGTGATTTGAAGGAGGGATCACGTCAGCGGTCCACCAAGACAGCTTTCTAAAAAGGCCGTAGTTGTCTCCTTCCTGTGCTACACATCTGAATGTTTGTCTCTGGCAGCGGGCCTTCTCTCCAGAGGGCCTGAGCGAGATGTGGAACGAGATGGTGAAGGACGAGGAGATCACCTTCAACGGAGAAGAGACAGCCCACCTAGGTACACAGGCCAAGACACATCTGGATCTATGAAATCACCCACCAAGCGAGAATCCATCTTCGCCTAGCTCCAAGGCCTCGCCCTTCGGGGGTGGGAGCTTCTAACAGTCCTCGTGTTGTTTTCCCCCTTCTCCAGAAGACTGCACGGACTGCTTCGCCACGCAGAAGAAGGAGGAGTCTAACGACAAGGAGAAGAAGGAGGAGGAGGAGACGTCCACGTCGGTCCATCACTCCATCATCGAGACGTGGGACTGGGGCAGGCAGCCAGGTGAGATGTGGGACTGGGTCTGGCAGCCAGGTGAGATGTGGGACTGGGTCTGGCAGCCAGGTGAGATGTGGGACTGGGTCTGGCAGCCAGGTGAGATGTGGGACTGGGTCTGGCAGCCAGGTGAGATGTGGGACTGGGTCTGGCAGCCAGGTGAGACGTGGGACTGGGTCTGGCAGCCAGGTGAGATGTGGGACTGGGTCTGGCAGCCAGGTGAGATGTGGGACTGGGTCTGGCAGCCAGGTGAGACGTGGGACTGGGGCAGCCAGGTGAGACGTGGGACTGGGGCAGCCAGGTGAGACTGTGGGACTGGGTCTGGGCAGCCAGGTGAGACTGTGGGACTGGGGTCTGGGCAGCCAGGTGAGACGTGGGACTGGGGCAGCCAGGTGAGACGTGGGACTGGGGCAGCCAGGTGAGATGTGAGATGTGAGACGTGGGACTGGGGCCAGGTGAGAGAGGGTTCCTGCTCGCCTCACCGCTGAGGCCTGGAAACTCACAACACAGAGCAGCTCACATGACCTGCCTCTGTTTATTTTTAAACTCATATATACACACACTTGACATTTGCATTTAGTCATTTAGCAGACAGAGTGACTTAGAGTAAGTACAGGGAAATATTAACGTGCATGACAAATGTGAAAATGTCCGAAGCACACACAAACATCTTAAAAACGACAACACTTTTATACAGCTTCATAAATAAATAAAAACATTTTCATGTAAAAAAAAAGAAAAGAAAGAAGGGTGCCGAAGACTTATTAGTAAGTTGCCAAAATGTTTTTCGATTTGGCCTGTTAACCTTTGGGTCCTCCAGGAGTGCTCAGCTCTGCTATTGTTTTTGGACCTAAGATCCACCTGTCCTGTTACACAGGCAGCCCACTGGGTCCCACAGCGGTGGTGTCAATGCTGCTGGCAGCAGCCACATGGATTAGCCCTGTCTATATGAGTCTGAGATATTAGAATACCCACCCTTTCAACACACTGGCCTCCATCGGAGTTGGCGTGTTGGCCTCTGCGGGTGTGTGTGTGCGTGCGTGAGGTGTGTAGAGACTCAAGTGACCACGCTAACTCGCCTGTAGATCAGGGTGGTTATTTTTACCCCCTCTGCAGTGTGGCGGTAGTGTGGGCCGCCCTCTTCTAACACCTGCCCCTGGTGTGGGCAGGCTGGTGCAGTGTGCCCCAGACTGTGTTGGGTGGGGCTCTGCTGTTGGTGGGCGGCTGGCTGGAGGCGATAAGCACATGGAGCTGGCGGGAGCTTCGGTGTGATTGGTCCAACCCGATTGGAGAGTTTTCTTCTCATGCACACGAGTGTACAAGCTCCCTGTGCCCACTCTCAAACACATGGCCTGGAGGTCACATGGCCTAGAGGTCACATGTTTAGGACTCCTTTTGTTGCCTACATGCAATAGTGCACATAGTCTGTCCACGAGGTACTGGATAGAGTGGGTGTAATTGGATTACGTTCACACTCGAGTGCCTTATCATGGAGACTCAGATTTCAGGCATCTCCAGCCCACTTCCGGCTTCCTGGTCCAGTGATTAGAAGTGTCTAGGTAACCGCCTCTAGCTTGTAACTAGATGCACTATAGAGAAATTTAAAGAAATGTGTATGCAGGCATTCACCCTTTTAAGGCCTAGCTGGAGACGTCGTCTATGCATCCCAACAATCTGTGTGAATGTCCGCAGGGCAGCTAAGGGCAGCTGGTTTGTGGAGCGCTGCTTGCATCCCTCTGGGCTGTGGAAAGAGCTGGCCTGTCTGGCTTAAGCTTAAGTGAATTTCAGGTCGGCTATTTTGGCCTGTCATGTCTTCCTCACAGTGATAGGCCTGCTCCCCTGCGCTTCATGCTGATTGGGAAGCAGCAGCGTGGGCGGGGCAAGGCCCGTTCGAAAACCTGCAGAACATCACAGCTGAAAAGCTGACGATTGTGTAAAGTTTTTCTTTTTTAATTCAGCTAGAATGTAGGTCGTATGTGTCGACGTGCAATTGTCTGACATGCTCACAAACGTGCTCACTGCCCTCACTGTGTGTGTGTGTATAACTGTGTGTATGCTTGCCTGTGTGTGTGTGTAGACGAGAACGAGCTGAAGGAGTGCCTGATGGTTCTGGTGGACGACCAGCAGAAGCTGTCCGCCCAGACGGCCAAGAGCACGCTGTCGGCCCTGCGCCTGCGCCAGCGCCTGGTCATCCTGGAGCGCTACCTCATCTCCCTCAGCCACAGCGTCATGGAGGAGAAGTACAAGTTCCGCTGGAAGTTCCCCGCCACCCCCCCCGCAGCCCGCCGTCGACAACAAGAGGTACGGGGGCCCCCCCCCACCCCCAATCACCGCCAGGCTCTCTCCCCACCGCGTCTCACGTGATCCCACGTTAAACTTCTGGGTTCCTTTTAATCTCGTTTGGTTTGTTGTTCATATTGACTTGCTTATTCAAGAGGTCTAAGTCAAGTGTGTGTGTGTGTGTGTGTGTGCGTGCAGCCCCCGTCCTGTCAGTAAGAGTGTGGAGGGCCTGGCCAGGGTGGGCTCCAGGGCAGCGTTGTCCTTTGCCTTTGCCTTCCTCCGAAGAGCCTGGAGGTCAGGTAAGATACTGCCAGCTCTGTCGTTCACCCCCTCTCTCTCTCTCTCTCTCTCTCTCTCTCTCTCTCTCTCTCTTCTCCTCTCCCCTCCCTCTCTCGACCCACTCTCTCCTCACCCAGACGTGTTCAGTGAACCCGCAAGGTCAATTTAACAACCCGTTTTTCTTTTCTCCATTCATGATTAAATGGCAGGGCCTTGGGTGCTGAAAGGCATGACGAGGGTTTAAAGGAACATAAGCGTTTCTGGTAGTGGTCGGTTGGCCCCCGCACCAAGCTCTCTGTCTCTGTAGCTCTCAGCATTTGAACATTTATGAACATTGATGAGGACTATAACACAGGTCTGGAGTCACAGATCATCCACACATAAGCACACGCGGTTATGAAGGGTCCTATCCTGGCTGTACAGCGAGGGCCATTCGACATCCGTCGGTAACCACGGCGACAGGCACCGTGTTCTTACCAGGGGGCTTAGGGAGAGAGAGAGAGAGAGAGAGGGAGGGAGGAAAGCTCCGGGGTGATGTATGTCGGCAGGGACAGTCTGTCCACAGAGCCTCCCTGAAGACCTCAAGGTCAGCCCAGACTGACGAGGTCAGTGTAACGAGGCTCTGTCCCCGTCACGAGATGAGTCACGTCCTGACCGCGTTCTGACCCGCAGGAGACGACGCGGACCTGTGCAGCGAGCTCCTGCAGGAGTCTCTGGACGCCCTGCGCGCCCTCCCGGAGGCCACCCTGTTTGACGAGCGCACCGTGTCGTCCGTGTGGCTGGAGGTGGTGGAGAGGGCCACCAAGTTCCTCAGGTGAGTCGGCCTCGCCTCTCGTACCGACCCCCCTGCTCTCCCCAATGCTCGTTTGGGATCCTGACCTCACCTCTCTGCCGTCTCGTTCGACAGCGACGTGCACGGGAGCGCCAGCTCCAAAAGCAACATTCCCCTGCAGGATCAGCACCTGGCCCTGGCCATCCTGCTGGAGCTGGCCGTGCAGAGGGGCACCCTCAGGTACGCCCCGACACTCGAATCAAACAGCCTTTTTTTTGTATTCTCCCAGCCCTTCCCGCGAGGTGAATGTGGCAGGGCTAATTGACACATGTCCAACACTCAGCCCTGAACCCTGCTCACCCCGCCCCCCTCCTCCATGTGACTTCCCCTCCGACTTTAACGCCCCGCCCCCCCTCCGGTCTCCTCCCCCTCCAGTCAGCTCCTCTCCGCCGTCCTCCTGCTCCTGCGCCTGTGGGACAGCGGCACGCGGGAAATGGACAACGAGCGCTCCACCCAGGGCACCAGCGCCCCCCTGCTGCCCCTGCTGCAGCGCCTGCAGAGCATCTACAGCACCAAGGACGAGCCGGTGCCCCAGGAGGAGGGAGAGGTGAGCTGGCTGTGCCTCTGATTGGCTGTGCTTTTATAACAAAAGGGCCGAGGTGGTCACGTTCCGTGGCATTCTAGAATGAAGCCTCTCTGGACCTCGGCTGTCTCAAGGACGACGATGATAATCCCCCGCTCATGGTTTCCTCCTCCGCCCCCTCCAGATTCTCTCGGCTCCGCTCAGCCCCAACGAGAGCTTCCTGCGCTACCTGACCCTGCCGCAGGACAGCGACCTGGCCATCGACCTGCGGCAGACGGCCGTGGTCATCATGGCCCACCTGGACCGCCTGGCCGCCCCCTGCAGCCCCCCTCAGTGCAGCTCTCCCACCTCGCACAAGGTACCAGACCTCTCCGCATGACCCCCACCCCCCCCTCCCCACCTCAGTCTCCCCCCCCGGCAGGGCCTCACCCCTGGGGTCCAGCCTCCTTCCTGAGCCCCCCGGCCCTTTTACAAAACGGTTCACGTTAGACCCCCGGTGTCAAAAGATCTGTTGTGTTTTTGACGGAGGACCGAGAAGCCACACAGATTTCTGTTTTCTCTGCCCCTTCTGTTCTGTTGGAGGATCATGGATTCATGCAGGTAATTAGCCCTCTCTAAGACTTCCTGTTCCCTGCATGACTCTCTCTCTCCTGCATCAGCGCTTCATTCGATGACTCCACCATGCCCTGGGGAGGAGCCGGGTGGGAGTGGAGTTTGCTAAGTTGTAGGCCTACGTCGAAAGGTGGCAGGGCTGCGTTTATGATTCAGATGTTAACCGATCGAATGCACATTGAAATACTTTAAAAATAGTCTCGGGCCGTGGCTTTTACTTTTTGACTGTGAAAGGAACTCGCTGGAAGGAGCTTGAGGTTTTCACTTGCTTCTGTAGTGTCAATAACGGTCGTTTTAAGCTGGTCCCTGAAATACGACTGTGTGTTTCTGTTCAACTGACGTGCTAAATCAGATGAAAGTAACGTAAAAAAAACGCATTCATATAGTTTTTCCCCTCCTTCTGATGGTTTGGGCTGCAGGGCATTGTGTTCCCGGCTAATACCTAGAAGATATCACAATCCTCCTTTGATGGCAATCGCATGCATATCTATGAATAACTTCAATGTGCTCCCTGCCAGCACCCCAGCCCTCATTCATGTCTTTGATACGGTCAGGTGGTTTATCCCTCTCCAGGCTAATACTGTACATTAACCCTTTCTCTGCTGTCCTTTCCCCTCCCCCCCCCCTCCTCTGCCATGTTCCTCTGCCCCTCCCCAGGGAAGCCTCCAGGAGGTGATTGGCTGGGGACTGCTGGGCTGGAAGCTGTACACCAATGTGAACGGCCCCAACGAGTGCAAGGCCCTGTCCAGCCTGGGGGTGAACCAGATCGTGTGCTCCGAGAAGGGCTTCCTCATCCTGGCCAGCAGCGGGGCCGTCTACACCCAGAACTACAAGTGCACCACTCTGGTACAAGCCGGGGGTTATTTTAGGACTCACAACTGTTTTACTTTATAAAAAAACAAAAAGACCCTAATAATTGACTTAGGTGAAGTTATCTTTTGAAGCAACATACAAATAAGGGAAACACTATGAGCTTATTCACTGCGAAGGCAGTCGCAAGCGCAGGTTGACGTCCTGAAACGTGGCATTTGGCTGACGCCGCTGCCAGCTACTCTGAACTAACGAGTTGTTGTGTTGCTGCCGCAGGCCCCCATGCTGGTCCACGCCCTGACCTCCAGGAAGATCCTGAAGCTCGCCGCGCACCCCGACGGCCAGCACTATCTGTCCCTGTCCACCAACGGAGAGGTGTTCTCCTGGGGCTGTGGGGACGGAGGCCGCCTGGGACACGGGGACACCACGTACGTTAGCCCGCTCGCTTGCTAGCTAGCTGGCTCCACAGACAGCAACACTAGGTGTAGCTCGGTGGTTAGAGTATTTGGCTGTTTGCATGTTCGAATCCCCGTCTTTAAGTTGCTTTTAAGGAAAGTAAATAACTTGTTATTTTAAAACATTCCCTCCATTCCCCCTCCCCTAACTTCCTTCCTACCCCTCCCTCCCTCTTTCCCTCCCTCCCTCCCTCCCTCCCTCCCTCCCTCCCTCCCTCCCTCCCTCCCTCCCTCCCTCCCTCCCTCCCTCCCTCCCTCCCTCCCTCCCTCCCTCCCTCCCTCCCTCTCTCCCTCCCTCCCTCTTTCCCTCCCTCCCTCCCAGGTACCTGGAGGAGCCCACCTTGATCTCAGCCTTCACAGGGAAGCACGTGGTTCACATTGCCTGTGGGAGCACCTACAGCGCCGCCATCACAGGAGACGGAGAGCTGTACACCTGGGGGCGGGGCAACTACGGACGGCTGGGCCACGGTAAGACCACCCCCCTTAACAACAACAACAGCATTTACGGTTCCATCCCTATCGGCAGTCTAGAGTCTCTGGCGATGCGATTGGCTGTATCCTCAAGGTCCTGTTCTCTCGGCTGCTCTGATAGGCTCCAGCGAGGACCAGACCACGCCCATGCTGGTGACCGCTCTGAAGGGGCTGAAGGTGTTGGATGTGGCGTGTGGGAGCGGGGACGCCCAGACTCTCGCTGTGACGGAGAACGGTGAGAGAGAGAGAGAGGCAGTCTATGGGACACGGCCAATTCTTTATTTATGTGTTGGCACGCACCTCTCTTGTCTAGACTACCAGACCTGCTGTCTCATTATCCCTCATGATTCTCCTCAACTTGATGAGTTGCCTACTCACTCATATACGCTTACCCTTAAAACATTTTGAGCAGTGTACTTACATCCAAAGCAACATCATAGTGCAACATTCCTGACGACTCTCCCCTCTCACCCTCCCCTCCCCCCCCCGCAGGTCAGGTGTGGTCCTGGGGGGACGGGGACTACGGCAAGCTGGGCCGGGGCGGCAGCGACGGCTGCAAGACGCCCAAGCTGCTGGAGAAGCTCCAGGACCTGGACACGGTGCGGGTGTTCTGCGGCAGCCAGTTCTCCGTGGCGCTCACCAAGGACGGCCAGGTGTACACCTGGGGGAAGGGGGACAACCAGCGGCTGGGCCACGGCACGGACGAGCACGTGCGCTACCCCAAGCTGCTGGAGAGCCTGCAGGGTCAGTCCCTCGCCCTCGTTTTGCACCGTGCATTCTAATGTTGTCCTGGTAACAAATACTGTGAAGGTTCAAATGACCTCGCCACAACAACAAAAAAGAAGTAGAACTCAAATTTGCTCTCTCTCTCCCCTCCCCTCTTTCCTCCCCTCTCCCCTCCCCTCTCTCCCCCCCCAGGTAAGAAGGTGGTGGACATGGGGGTGGGCTCCACTCACTGCCTGGCTCTCACCGAGGAGGGCGAGGTGCACAGCTGGGGCAGCAACGACAAGCTGCAGCACTTCGACACGCTCTTCTCCAATAAGAAGCAGCCCAAGGCTCTGCCCGGACTCAACTCCAAACACATCGTGGGCGTCGCCTGTGGGCCAGGCCAGGTGAGCAGAGAAGGGGAAGGCTCTGATTGGCTACAGTGCCAGTTGTGAAAGTTCAGCTTCAGAAAATCGAAGTGCTGTAGACATATAAGCAGTATTGCAGTTGAGGGCATATGAAGTTTCCCTACTTTTCTACAGGAACACACAACATTTACTCAAGTTATTTACAAAATCACTTTAAATACTGTTCATAGAAGAGGCGAAGGTGCAGGGCTTTACTGTAAGTCATCACTACACATTGTATAGAACTGCTGGCAGACAGAGCTGTTATAACATGAACTGTTTCTGTTTCTCTCTCTCTGTGTCTCTCTCTATCTCTCTTTATCTCTGTTTCTCTCTCTCTCTCCCTCTCTCTTGTGGCTGCGTCAGAGTTTCGCCTGGTCCTCGTGCTCCGAGTGGTCGGTGGGGCAGCGCGTGCCCTTCGTGGTGGACGTGTGCCCCGTGACCTTCGAGCAGCTGGACCTGCTGCTGCGGCAGGTGAGCGAGGGCATGGACGGCGGCTCGGACTGGCCCCCACCGCAGGAGAAGGAGTGCATGGTGGTGGCCACGCTCAACCTGCTCCGCCTCCAGGTACGCACCCCGCCACGAGGGCCCATGCGTTCGGGTTGGGAAGCGGCGTCCACAAATCTACGGGGACGGGCTTTGAATGCAGTGTTGTCCCCTGCAAACGTGTAACGGGCTGTTCCCCTGTAGTCCCCTGGTTCTCCCCTGCTTCACCTCCTCCAGGTTGTGTAACTGGCTGTTCCCCTGTAGTCCCCTGGTTCTCCCCTGCTTCACCTCCTCCAGGTTGTGTAACTGGCTGTTCCTCTGTAGTCCCCTGGTCTCCCCTGTTCACCTCCTCCAGGTTGTGTAACTGGCTGTTCCCCTGTAGTCCCCTGGTTCTCCCTTGGTTCACCTCCTCCAGGTTGTGTAACTGGCTGTTCCCCTGTAGTCCCCTGGTTCTCCCCTGCTTCACCTCCTCCAGGTTGTGTAACTGGCTGTTCCCCTGTAGTCCCCTGGTTCTCCCCTGCTTCACCTCCTCCAGGTTGTGTAACTGGCTGTTCCCCTGTAGTCCCCTGGTTCTCCCTGTTTACCTCCTCCAGGTGTGTAACTGGCTGTTCCCCTGTAGTCCCCTGGTTCTCCCCTGGTTCACCTCCTCCAGGTTGTGTAACGGGCTGTTCCCCTGCCTCCCCAGCTGCATGCTGCCATCAGTAACCAGGTGGACCCTGAGGAGCTGGGCCTGGGCCTGGGCAGCGTCCTGCTCAACAACCTGAAGCAGACGGTGGTGACGCTGGCCAGCAACGCCGGCGTGCTCAACACGGTCCAGACGGCGGCGCAGGCCGTGCTGCAGAGCGGCTGGTCGGTCCTGCTGCCCACCGCCGAGGAGAGAGCCAGGGCTCTGTCCTCCCTCCTGCCCAACGCAGGTGAGGCCTCCTGGGGGTGCGGGATCCGGGACGTGGGGGCCGGTCTTGGTCGATGAGAACGTTGTTTTTGAATTTTCTTCTTCTGGTCTTCGGTGGAGTTGTTGTGTGTGTGTGTGTGTGAGAGGGAGGGTTCTGTTTTTGATGGAAGGAGGTGTTAACATTCCACTGTGTGTGTGTGTCTGTGTGTGTGTGTGTCTCCTTCAGCGTCCGGCAACGAGATGAGCGTCAGCCCCGGCCGTCGCTTCATGATCGACCTGCTGGTCAGCAGCCTGATGGCAGACGGAGGGCTGGAGTCTGCCCTGAACGCAGCCATCACCGCCGAAATCCAGGTCAGCCCACGTGTGTTTCATCCACCCAGCCCAGCCGGGCGGGGCTCCTCCCAAAGCATCACTTATTCATGGAAAGCTGCTCTCTGCCTGCCTGGTAGAGCTGTGGGAAGCCTTGACTGACTGATGACCTCCTATGGGAGTTCACAGTACAAGGTTGGGAGGAGCCAAGCCCTTCAGGGTAGACCAGACTGGTTGGCAGGTCCACTGTCTTAGTATGGGGCCATATAAAGGACACCTTATTACGAGGCTTGATTTTTTAATGAAAGCTTCCTGGAGACGACTATTTTTAAAATACTTATAAATTAATACGGGACCCGGTTACGACACTTGATTTTAGAGCATCGCTTCCTGGAGACTGCTATATTTAAAATACTTCAAACTTAAAGTACTGAGCCATTAATGAAATAGGTGAGTGCCTGTCAGCCAGTGCCTAATTTAGGGCTTCTTGGGGCTCACTGGGGAGAATGCGCACCACATGAGCCGAAGGCCTAATCGCAGAGGCCCGGGTTCGATTCCGGCCTGGGCCATTTGCTATATGTGCCCTTTTTCTCTCCTAAAACGAGACACACACTATTGTATGTCCGTGTGTCTCTGTTTGGTACTCACGAGGCGTCCGCTCTCCCCTCTCGCTCTCCCCTCTCGCTCTCCCCTCCCGTTCTCCCCTCCCCCTCCAGGACATCGAGGCTAAGAAGGAGGCTCAGAAGGAGAAGGAGGTGGACGAGCAGGAGGCCAACGCCTCCAGCATGCAGCGCTGCCGCACGGCGCTGGACAAGGACCTCATCAACACGGGGATCTACGAGTCTGCGGGGAAGCAGAGCCTGCCCCTGGTGCAGCTGGTGCAGCAGCTGCTGAGGTATACCTGCCTGCCCACGCTGCCTCCCAGGCCCCCTCTCTCTCCCCCTCATCTCTCTCTCTCTCCCCCTCCTCTGTCTCTCTCTCTCTCTCCCCCTCCTCTGTCTCTCTCTCTCTCTCCCCCTCCTCTCTCTCTCTCTCTCTCTCTCTCTCCCCCTCCTCTCTCTCTGTCTTTCTCCCTCTTTTCATCCTCTCCCGTGTTTATGTCATCACAAACCCCCCCCCCACTGAGCTGACCCCGCCCCTGTGGTCCGCAGGAACATCGCCTCCCAGACCATCGGGCGGCTGAAGGACGCGGCCAGGAGGATCTCCAGCTGCCAGGACGCGGAGAGCGTCAGCAAGGAGCGCTCGGCCTCGCTGGACCTGCTGCTGCGCTTCCAGAGGCTGCTGGTCAGCAAGCTGTACCTGGGGGTCGGAGGGACGGAGCACGTCAACGGCTACAGTGAGTCCCCGGGGTCTGAGAGGAGGACCTGGAGCCCCCTGATGGGGGTTCAGATGTCTGTGAAGCTGGTTTATGATTCATGTTACTCACCCATCCCCTCCCTCCCTCCCTCCTCCAGACCCAGAGCTCCTGGGAGTGGGCTCCCTGTTGAAGAAGTACATCTCCCTGCTGTGCACACACATCGGGGACATTCTGCCGGTGGCCACCAGCATCGCCTTCGCCGGACACCGACACTTTGCCGAAGTTTCTCGTGTCATCGAGGGAGACCTCACCGGTGAGTCTCTGACGGGGGATAATGTCTCCTACCTGGCCTGCTGGTCAGTGATAATGTCTCCTACCTGGCCTGCTGGTCAGTGATAATGTCTCCCACCTGTCCTGCTGGTCAGTGATAATGTCTCCCACCTGTCCTGCTGGTCAGTGCTGGTCAGTGATAATGTCTCCTACCTGGCCTGCTGGTCAGTGATAATGTCTCCTACCTGGCCTGCTGGTCAGTGATAATGTCTCCCACCTGTCCTGCTGGTCAGTGATAATGTCTCCCACCTGTCCTGCTGGTCAGTGCTGGTCAGTGATAATGTCTCCTACCTGGCCTGCTGGTCAGTGATAATGTCTCCTGCTGGTCAGTGCTGGTCAGTGCTAACGCCTCCCACCTGTCTGCTGGTCAGTGCTGGTCAGTGCTAACGCCTCCCACCTGTCCTGCAGGTCAGTGCTGGTCAGTGATAATGTCTCCTACCTGGCCTGCTGGTCAGTGATAATGTCTCCTGCTGGTCAGTGCTGGTCAGTGCTAAAGCCTCCCACCTGTCCTGCTGGTCAGTGCTGGTCAGTGCTAACGCCTCCCACCTGTCCTGCTGGTCAGTGCTCGTCAGTGATAATGTCTCCTACCTGGCCTGCTGGTCAGTGATAATGTCTCCTGCTGGTCAGTGCTGGTCAGTGATAATGTCTCCTGCTGGTCAGTGCTGGTCAGTGCTAACGCCTCCTCTCCCTGCAGGCGTGCTCCTCCCAGAGCTGGTGGTGTCCATCGTGCTGCTGCTCACCATAGACGCAGGCCTGATGCAGGAGACGGGCTCCATCCCCCTGCTGGCCGGCCTGCTGGAGCACCTGGACCGCTTCAACCACCTGGCGCCCGGACACGAGAGGGACGACAACGAGGACCTGGCCTGGCCGGGCATCATGGGTAAAGATCCCGAGGGGGGGAGGGGAGGGGCGATGAAGGACAGTAACTGCGATTCAGGGAATGTTCGGGGGGGCGGGCATGCCGACTGAATGAATGAAATGGGAATGTGTGTTGGCGAGTGTAAGGTTTGTGCGACCCTGGAACGTAATATAATATGATTCAAAAATGGCCTTGGTTACATACCGTTTTAGAATGAAATGGAGTTCTTGGGGGGCCTGTCAGACATGGAGGCAGCAGAGAGCCTCAGGTGGGCTTCATGTTCGCACAGAGGGTTCCTGGCACAGCCGTGGTTCTAGGATGACAGCAGCTCGTTGCTCTGCTGCGGCAGGCTCGTTCTTCACAGGCCAGAGCTCCAGGAACAACGAGGAGGTGTCCCTGATCCGCAAGGCCGACCTGGAGAACCACAACAAAGACGGGGGCTTCTGGACTGTCATCGAGGGCAAGGTGTACGACATCCGGGACTTCCAGGCTCAGTCGCTCACCGGGAACAGCATCCTGGGTGAGTTAGGGGGGAGGGGCTCTGGGACCTTCACGGCAAGTGTTTCAGTGTTTATTTAAGAGTGTTTATTGTAGTTGTAGAATGTTTATGTAGGTCCACTCTCATGAGACGTATACAGTCTCACCCACGCTCGCTCACTCCTGCTGTTAAATCAACACTTTAAAGTGCGCTGTGTTTGTAACTTCAAAATATTCCTATTTCCAAGTTCAGGTCTAACCTTGCCCCCTCCCCGACCCCCAGCCCAGTTTGCAGGGGGAGACCCTGTGATCGCGCTGGAAGCTGCTCTGCAGTTCGAGGACACCAGGGAGTCCATGCAGGCCTTCTGTGTGGGCCAGTACATGGAGGTGTGTGTGTCTCCTGTGGCTGCCCTACACATGTGGAAGAATGACGGCACATTCTGTTTCTACAGCCTCGTTAATGCTGCTTCCTGTGTATGTGTCTGTGTCTGTGTCTGTGTGTCTGTGTGTCTGTGTGTCTGTGTGTCTGTGTGTCTGTGTGTGTGTGTGTGTGTGTGTGTGTGTGTGTCTCCAGCCTAACCAGGAAACGGTGACCACCCCGGACCTGAGCAGCCTGTCGTCTCCGCTGATCGACACGGAGAGGAACCTGGGCCTGCTGCTGGGCCTGCACGCCTCCTACCTGGCCGTGAGCACGCCCCTGTCGCCCATGGAGATCGAATGTGCCAGTGAGTTCCGAGGAGAGAAAAAAAAACGTTTCCGAGATTCAAAAATTCCCAAGTCCCTCCCGTTGCCTAGGGAGACAGTTCTGAATCCCTCTCCTCCGCTCTCTCCCCTCCAGAATGGCTGAAGTCCTCCATCTTCTCCGGGGGCCTCCAGACCAGCCAGATCCACTACAACTACAACGAGGAGAAGGACGAGGACTCCCTGGGCTCGGGGCCCGGCCGACAAGACCAAGCTGTCGTCCCGCAGGATCACCCTCAGCGACCACGCGCAGCCCTTCCTCCAGGCCATCGCCGACAACACCACTCAGGACCACACCGTCAAGGTAGGGAGGTCCCTCCCCCCGTCCCCCCCCCCGGGTTTTACCATCAACAACAGCTTCTCGCCATCTCCGTTGTGAGTGGACAGCTGGCGTTGTTTGAGTGGAGAGAGGGGACACGCACTCGGCTCTCCACGCCACCTGAGCCAAACACCACAGCTAATCTGTCTCTCTGTTTCTGTCTCTCTGTCTCTGTCTCTCTCTGTCTGTCTCTCTCTGTCTGTCTCTCTCTCAACCCTTCTCTTGTGTGTGTGTGTGTGTGTGTGTGTGTGTTTCACCCCAGGACTTCCTATGCCAAATCGAGCGCTGCTGTAAGCAGTTCCACCTCATCACGCCCATCACCTTCCCCCCCGAGCACCCGGTGGAGGAGGTGGGCAGACTGCTGCTGTGCTGCCTGCTGAAGCACCAGGACCTGGGTAACCCTCCTCACCCTCCTCGCCCCTCCTCGCCCCTCCTCACCCCTCCTCACCCCTCCTCACCCTCCTCGCCCCTCCTCACCCTCCTCGCCCCTCCTCACCCCTCCTCACCCCTCCTCGCCCCTCCTCACCCCTCCTCACCACAGGGACACTCACGGAACATCAACACTTTTACACAGACAAATTAATAATAATAATAATAGTGGTATTTATATCGCACTCTATATTTAAGCAATCTCCGAGGTGCTACAAAGCATATAGCTATACAAATGAAAAAGAATCAAAGTTTAATCATTCAAACAAAAACAAAAAGTCAAGGTCAATAAATAATTCAAAGCAAAACCTATAAAACACATAGACTTATATATATACTACTAAAACAACATCTTATGCTCATGCGTCCGTTGTGTAGTTTTATGCTGTTCCGAGCTCGGTTCTAGTTCTAGAATAGAACATATTGAACTCCACATCAATGGAGCTTTCTTCTTCTCTACTTATCGTCATGAATGCATCCTCATGTTGAGTTCCAGGCATCCAGTTGTTCTCTCAGCCAGAGCGTGTGTGATTGGCTGATCTCTGAATGTGATGTCGCTCTCACAGGTCACATAGCCCTCTCACTGGTCCATCAATGTGCCTTGGGCGTGGACCAATCCAAGCAGAGGTCCCTCCCCAGATCAGTGATTGACGTGTGTCGCATGGTGTACCAGGCCAAGTGCTCTTTAATCAAGGTTGGTTTCACCATCATAACTATATATATATATATTTGATATACAATATCATAAAAAACGTAGTATATAGACAAAATGTGACTGAAACGACACACATATTAAGCATATGATATAGATACAATGGGATCAACATGCAAACGTTAGCCAGATATTCATCCAGTGACGTGCTTCTCCAGACCCACCAGGAGCAGGGCCGCTCCTACAAGGAGGTGTGCGCCCCCGTGATCGAGCGTCTCCGCTTCCTGTTCAACGAGCTGCGCCCGGCCGTCAGCAACGACCTGTCCATCGTGTCCAAGCTGAAGCTGCTGGGGGCGCAGCCTCGCTGGAAGAGGATCACCCAGAAGCTCATCAGGGACCGCCGGAAAAAGAGAGGTACGGTGTACAACACACACACACACACACACTAGCACAAGATCACTATCTTGCACTACCAAACCTCACAAGCACTAGAACATCATGTTTAAAAAAATATATATATATATTATATTCTGTATGTATATGTGATTTATGTATGTCGGTGAGATGTATAAGTGTATATGTGTATAAGCTACTGGATGACCTAAATTTCCTTCGGGATCAATAAAGTATCCATCGATCTATCTACAACCTCCTGAGATTTGAGGCCTTTTCCGCTCGATTTGCGTTCATGCGCTGTAACCGTTTATCTCCCGTTTTTTTTTCTTCAGTGCCAAAGAAGTCTGAATCAGCTGACGTCGAGGAGCCCAAGCTGGAGAACGAAGGGACCAATGAGGAGGAGCTGTGTGTCCCAATAAGCCCCACCCCCACCGACAGGAAGTCGCCCACCAACAAGACGCCTCCCAAGGTCCTCCATCCCTCTCTCCTCCCCCGGCTCACTTACTCTGTAGCACAGTGTCAGTTTGTTTTCTGGTCAGCTGATTAGGAAGTATACGTTAAGTCTCGTGGTGTGACCCTGTTCCCTGTGTTGCCTCACTGGCATGCTGCCTGCTGAGAGCTGCTGTTGGCTCATTGAACATCTTAAGAACACGGTTGGTCAGTGGTGTAAATAGAGTGAAAGTTAGTCGTGGTTTTTAAAACTTCCTGTGTGTGTGTGTGCGTGTGTCTCCATGTGCCTGTGTGTGCGTGTGTGTGTGTGCTGCAGCAGGAGGATAGGTGGCAGCCCCTGCTGACCACCGTGGCCAGCGTGCAGAAGTACAAGTGGCTGAAGCACAGCGTCCAGGGCCTGTTCTCCACCTCCAGCCTCATGGGCACCATCGTGGAGTTTGCCCTGAAGGAGGAGCCCCTGGACGTGGAGAAGATGAGGAAGTGCCTCCTCAAACAGGTGAGGAGGGGGGGCGAGCAGGTGGAGATGGAGGGAGGGAGAGAGAGAGGGAGAGAGAGAAGGAGATTTGGGGGGTGGTGGAGGGGAACAGAGAAGGAGAGAAAGAAAAGTAGGCGGATGGGAGAAAGGGAGAGTTAACAGGAATGCGATCGAGAGGAGGACCGTCAAAGGGAGAGAGTCCGTACGGAACGTTCCGGACGCTCACCCGGTTCTCGCTTCCTCCGCAGCTGGAGCGCGCGGAGGTGAGGCTGGAGGGCATCGACACCATGCTGAAGCTGGCGTCCAAGAGCTTCCTCCTGCCCTCCGTCCAGTACAGCATGCTGTGTGGCTGGCAGAGGGTGGTGCCCGAGGGGACCAACATAGGGTACGTGGGCCCACATCGAGTCGATAAAGAGCATATATGTGTGGGGATTGTATTTGTTTGTAGTTGTGTGACGCTTCCCATAATGCATCTCTCCAGGGAGCCGCTGTCTGACTGCCTGAAGGATGTAGACCTCATCCCCCCCTTCAACCGCATGCTGCTGGAGGTGACCTTCGGCAAGCTGTACTCCTGGGCCATCCAGAACGTGCGCACCATCCTGCTGGACGCCACCGCCCGCTTCAAGGAGCTGGGTGAGAGCCTCGCTGAAGTTAGGCCTGGAGACATGCGTTCCTCACCCCTCCTCACCCCTCCTCACCCCCTCCCCTGACCTCCTTACCCCTCCCCTGACCTCGTCTCCCCTCCCTCCGTCCTCCAGGAGTTCAGCCGGTGCCCCTCCAGACCATCACCAACGAGAACCCAGCGGGGCCCAGCCTCGGCACCATCCCCCAGGCCCGCTTCCTGCTGGCCATGCTGCACATGCTGTCCCTGAAGCACGGGGCCAACAGCCTCAGCCTGCTGCTCAACTCTGGGACCCTGGCCCTCACCCAGAGCATCCTGCGGCTCATAGGTGAGGCCTGAGGGGGGTTCCTGGGGTCCGTGCCCTCTCTGTGGGTGGAGGATGGAACTGGACCTGAGAAACGGAGTACTGAAGGAGGCCAGGGAGTAGAGGCTAGATGTAGAGGCCTGGGGGCGGAGTAGAGGCTAGATGTAGAGGCCTGGGGGGGGGGAGAGGCTAGATGTAGAGGCCTGGGGGGGGGGAGTAGAAGCTATATGTAGAGGCCTGGGGGGGGAGTAGAGGCTAGATGTAGAGGCCTGGGGGGGGGGAGTAGAGGCTAGATGTAGAGGCCTGGGGGGGGGGAACAGTGAAGGATAGTGAGGGAGAGGCTGTGGCCGGCCTGGGTGCTGACCCGGCTGTGCTGTGTGCTTCCCAGGCCCCAGCACAGACAGCAGCGAGGAGGACCAGAGCTCCGGGGCCCATGGAGGCTCAGCCACGGTCCTGGAGGAGTCCAGGAAGGAGACGACCCCCGCGCCCCTGCCCGCCTCCGGCCCCGAGCTGGCCTCCATGATGAAGATAGGCACCCGGGTCATGAGAGGGCTGGACTGGAAATGGGGAGATCAGGTGACCAAATACAATACACTTGAAACAACTTTTGCCATGTGCCAAATACTCTAACCACTAAACGATGCCACCCCTCCCAACCCCCATCCTGATGCCATATGTGTCTGTGTACTCACCCATGTCACTCTCCCTCCACCCGAGCAGGACGGCCCCGCTCCAGGTCTGGGCCGGGTGATCGGAGAGCTGGGGGAGGACGGCTGGATCCGGGTGCAGTGGGACACCAGCAGCACCAACTCCTACCGCATGGGCAAGGAGGGCAAGTACGACCTGAAGCTGGCCGAGCCCCCGGCCGCCACCCAGCCCACCGCCGAGGACTCGGACACCGAGGATGACACGGGTCAGACACACACACACACTTATGTACACACTGACACACACTCATACACTCACTGACACACACCTATGCCCACACTCACCCCCATTTGGCAAGTGTAAAGATCCAGCTTCCTAACACCTAGATGTGTGTGTGTGTGTGTGTGTGTGTGTGTGTGTGTGGTGTGTGTGTGTGTGTGTGTGTGTGTGTGTGGTGTGTGTGTGTGTGTGTGTGTGTGTGTGTGTGTGTGTGTGTGTGTGTGTGTGTGTGTGTGTGGTGTGTGTGTGTGTGTGTGTGTGTGTGTGTGTGTGTGTGGTGTGTGTGTGTGTGTGTGTGTGTGTGTGTGTGTGTGTGGTGTGTGTGTGTGTGTGTGGTGTGTGTGTGTGTGTGTGTGTGTGTGTGTGTGTGTGTAGAAGGAGAGCCCGTGGAGAAGAGCAGCCACCCCACGGCCATGATGCTGACCAGCACGGTGAACCTGCTGAAGACCCTCTCTCTGTCCGCCGGCATCTACTCTGAGGTGATGCAGGCGGACGCCACGCGCACGCTCTGCGGCCTGCTGAGGACGCTGGTGGAGAGCGGAGCCAGCGACAAGACAGGTGACCCACCACCCCCCCGCTCAGCACACCAGGCCTCAGCACACTGGCACACTACACACATATATCATACATGCATCGTCCATATCAAAACAAGTCATTGTGTGTGTAATGAAGGCTTCTGTTACCCATTCTTTTCACATTTGCTTACTTCCCTTCGATCTCCCTCACCCTGGATTCCCTCCGTCCCTCCTTCCTGCTCCCTCCATCCACCCCCCTCCTCCCACCAGGCTGCCCGACCCTGAGGCAGGTGTGGCGGGAGCAGCACAGGAGCTGGTGCACGCTGGGCTTCGTCCGCAGCGTGGCCCTCATGCCCCAGATGTGCAGCACGCTCAGCACCTCCGCCTGGATCGGCCTGCTCGTCAGGATCGTGGAGGGCCAGCAGGCCTACAACGCTGTCTCCCTGCAGAGACAGGTGAGGAGGAGGGAGAGAGGGGAGGAGGAGAGAGGGAAGGAGGAGGAGGAGAGAGAGGGGAGGAGGAGAGAGGGGAGGACAGGTGGAGAGACATCGAGGGGGTAAAGAGTTCAAATGGAAGTGTGCGCTTGACTCCCGTCCTCCTCCTCCAGATCCTGGCCCTGCGGCTGCTGCAGGCCGTGCTGCCGTCCTGGGACAAGACGGAGCGCTCTCAGGACATGAAGTTCCTGGTGGAGAAGCTGTTCTGCTTCCTGGGCAGCCTGCTGAGCACCTGCTCCTCCGACCTGCCC